>WSYH01007518.1:0-32831 GCA_036426205.1 Ascaphus truei | reverse complement strand
GCCCAGTTCTCCAGCCAGCCAATCACAACGCTGCATAATATAGTGGGATTGTCTGGTTCAGTTGTGCTGTGTTGAGTGCAAGGTGTGAGTAAGGCTGCTTTAACCCTTTGATTGCTAGAAGCATCTGCCACACATTTCAAAGCACTTACAGGCACCTATGTCAGCTAAGGGGTAAAAGGAAGCGAGCAGGTGGATAACCCCCTTGGACATTGCGGCTGCTTTCCTAAAACCTGTTTTGGGTAATTCGTTGCCATTTTTATCAGCTTTGAGATAAAAAATGGTCCAAGGGATATAATGAAATGTTTTCCATGGGTTGAAGGCCAAAGATAAGTTCTTACATCTTTGAGAACATTTGATGCAAGAGAAAGGGCTCTCACTGATTTGCCATGAGTCTCATTGATTTAAAATCAGTCCCACTGATTGTTAACATCAGTTTCTCTTAGACTACAATGAAATCACAAATAGTACTTTGTCTGTTAGTGTCATCTTTTGTCCCAGAACCACGAAACCTCACTGATTTTGATCCTTGGGGGCTGATATCTGCAAAGTTTATGTGGATAAACAGGCAGTGTTGTCATTTAGACCAGGAGTGGCAAACTCCTGTCCTCAAGGTCCACCAATAGGTCAGGTTTTTAGGATATCCCTGCTTCAGCACAGGTGGCTCAGTCAACGATTGAGCCACTGATTGATCCACCTGTGCTGATGCAGGGATATTATTAAAACCTGACCTGTTGGTGGCTCTTGAGGTCTGGAGTTGGATACCCCTGATTTAGACAACAGTAAGCTCTTAATGCAGTTTGGAATGGATCCCTGCACTGAAAACAGCCATGGTTCAAGAAAAGTTTCCTTCCTAGAGGCTGGAATATTAGCACTGTACCTGAATAGGACAGTGCAGCTCTAAAAGACTTGGGGCATGCTTCTGTTTATCCATTTTTCAAACTTTATAGGAGAAGAAATGGGGAGACTTTCTAACGTTGTGCCTGCTTTAAGTGTCTTAAACATGTTGCACAGTAATGTGTCACCGGCTGCTATTAAAGGAGGTCAATCTTATTCTTTGAAAAAATGAACTGTACCTGGGCCCCTTGGTAGCTGAGGCGTGGGGTGCTGAAGTATACTAATGATGACGGGGAGGGGGAAAAATTAGGAAGGGCCTAGCATCGGAAGAGAGCCAGGATGTAGTGAATTGCTTTACCTGCAACAAAGACTATCAGGCAATATTCAGTTACCTCTTCTAAGGTGAGAGAGGGAGACCCCCTGGGGCCCCAAGAGATGGATGGGGGGGGGGGTACCCCATGACATTCCCCCCCATCCCCCACACACACACACCAGGGGGCAGCAACCTATTGCTCTCTCAGGTCAAGGGTTAATGTATGCAGTTGTCAAGTTTCCCAGAATTCCAAGCAGCCTGAACGGAGTCCCAGCCTTCCAACTCCTTACCAAGAGTGTGGCAGGGACTGAGACACGAAGGGACAGTGAGAGAGAGAGTTATTTTAATGCAGTGCATTAATGTGAGGACAACACCTTCTCTTTTCCCTCTCACACCTCTCTATCCCATGGCGAGTGCTCCACACCAGAGGGGAGCTCGGGCCCAGTAGCGCATGGAGGCCCAAAATCTGGGCAGGTTGAACTTCTGGCATCGTTTTACCAGACGCCAGGGAGCCACCAGGCCAGGAACACTTGGCATGGCTCCCTCCCCCCCGTTTTGCATTTGAATGGATATTTGCATGGTGATGGTTACTTACTACCCTCAATGGAGACTTTCCTCTTCCAGGGCGTAGCACAAATAACCAGGTTTATAATAATAATGTGTCTAGGCATGTGTGGATCTGTGTGTATGTGCAAATCTGTGTATATCAATGTGCGTGTTTAGACCAGTGATAGACCGGGGATCTGCGGCCGCCAGGGGGGGAGAGCTGGGACAATTCTCCCAGCTGCCCGCAGCACAGCGGCACCTCACATAGCAGTGACCTGGCAACACCTCACATAGCAGTGGGGTTCCTTACAATGCATCTGATCTCAGACGCGATATTAGCGAGGGTTGGGGTTCCTTACAATGCATCTGATCTCAGACACGCATTATCAGAGGGATTGGGAGTTCGCTTACATTGCAGTCTGATCTCAGACGCGATCATTAGCTTCAGGATCTGTGGGTTTCCCTTATACAATCGCATCTGATCTCATACGCGCTATTAGAGAGGCGTTTGGCGGCTCCTTACATGCATCGCTGATCTCAGACGTGCTTTCGAGAGGTTTGGGTTCCTTTCACAATGCATCGGATCTCAGACTAGCGCTATTAGAGAAGGTTGGGGTTGCTTACAATGCTCTGATCTCAATACTTCTAGTAGACTGAGGTTGCTGGTTCCTTATACAATGCAATCTGATCTCCATACAAAATTGTCGCTTTAAGAGAGGTTGGGGTTCCTTACATCATCTGATCTCAGACTTGCTATTAGAGAGGTTGGGGTGCCTTAAACAATGTACATTCTGATCTCAGCACGCGATATTAGCGAGGGTTGGGGTTCCTGTACAATGCATCTCGATCTCAGCCACGCTATTATAGAGGGTTGGAGTTCCTTACCTTGCTCTGATCTCAGACGCGACCTATTAGCGTGAGGTTGGGGTTTCCTTACATGCATCTGATCTCAATCGCGCTAATTAAGAGGGTTGGGCGCTCCTTACGAGATGCATCTGTCTCAGACGTGGCTAGGATTTAGGAGTGGTTGGGGTTCACTTACACCTGCTGCTTATCTCAGACGCGCGATTAGAGCAACCGGTTGGGGTTGCGTACATGCATCATCTGATATCAGTCAGAGCGTGCTATATAGAGAGGGTAATTGTGGTCTTCCTTACAAAAAATGCATCTGATCTCATACACGCTATTAGAGAGGGTTGGGGTTTCCTTACATGCAATCTGATCATCAGACGTGCTTTAGAGGAGGGTTGGGGTTCCTCAGAATTTCACATATAATATAGGGACTTCTTTAAACCAAAAACAAGTTAAAAACCCTCACTGCTTTAGGCATCCACAAAGGTAGTGAGCTATTAAGGACTGTGTGCTTTCTGTGTTGCTGTGTAACGGTGTTTCTGGCACCGTTCTGAACCCCCCCAATCTCACATTGGTACCCCATGTGGGTCTAACACGGAACCGCGGGGGGGAAAAACCATTACGTGGGGATAATGTCATATGGTAGGACACCTAAGCATGGCGTACAAGGTAGCTCCATGATCCGTGACACACCCGGCCAAAAAAGTGGGGATATGTGTGTGGGGAGAAACACAGCGTAGCTGAAACAGGAGCAGCCAATGAAGGGTGGGGAAAAGAATGACAAGTGTCTGAGTTAACTCCACCAAATAGTCTGACGTGCAGATGCGGCGGGCCGGGGTCCAGGGGGCGGCGGTCAAGCACAAAAAGGGACCGCAATAGTAACGGGTGGCGTCCGGGAATAGGAATATGACTGCCTTAAAGGCTAGAAGAACATACTCGGCGAATCCAGTAGTGCCCTCTCTGTAAAAACAAACACCCCTCCCAAAAATTGTTCCCCAGATATATACCGCGAGAAGATGGTTGTCTGGGGGGCTGAAAGCTCATCTTGTAGGGAACACAGTCAGGGAAGGGATGTGATGCCAGCTTACCATCCACAAGGAGTATTCTCACGCTCAACTAAACTCAATGCCAGGGGTTGGTACTGACAGAGCGCTGGGGTTGGGTTGAGGGGGGGAAGTATAGTGTGATGCACAAACGAGGAAGAGGGAAAGGAGAGGGGAGAAACACAAGGGAGAAGGGAGGGGGGGGAAAAGGGGGGGGGAAAAAAAAAACATAGTCATGGGAAGGATCGAACTGAGAGAGGTGATACGGCCAAAATGCGAGGGAAAAATCAACGGTGAGTATGACGGCTGAAAGATGCCAGACCGTGCCCTATATCGAGGGGAGAACACGAACGGGGAGAAAAAAGGAAAAAAGAGGGAAAAAGGAGAAAGGAAGCCATAAAAAAGAGAGGAAAAGTGCCCAGCGTGGGAGTAAGCTATAAGAAAGGCATGACATGACCGGCAAGGGCAAAACTCCTCCTACATCGGGGGAAAAATCGAGCAAAAAGGCTTTACCAGCAACAAACTCAAAACGCGAGCCAAACGATCCTGTTGGGCTCACTAAAAAAAAAAGGGAAGAGAGGGAGGACCACAAAATACAGAGACGTATCAGCTTATACAGAGGGTACACAGTGCGTGGGGTTGCCTTATATTAAAGCTTCATAGATAGGCTGCACAAGCAAAGAAAAGGAAGAAGGGGGGTCACCTTGTCAGGGTCGGGGCCTAACACAAACAGGACCTGGAGTCAACAAGGGAGCATGTATTTAAACAAACGCGGAAGGTCGGGCCAGCAGCAGTACAACATACACCGGGCAGACCGAGAGGGGGAGATGGGTTGATGGGGAACCCTGGCCAGTTATTGCCTGGGGGGGATGCTGAGGGGCGATACACATAGGGCCACAAGACACTAGTTACCGAGGTGGCCTATACTGAAGTGCCAACAACAGTGAGAGGTATGAACTAGTGACTGGGGACAATTTTACATGACGAGGGTCGGGATGCACATCTCCCCCTGGTATAGTCCCTGCGGGTCCTACAAAAGAGCATGGGACCAATCAATTGGTAGTTACCAGGAAAAAAAGAAAAACCTCTTCCAGGAACACTGGGGCAAGCAGAAAAGCGGATAATTAGCGCGATCAAACAAGAAAGGAGAAGAAAGGGATGGGGGAAAAAAAAAAGGGGGAAAAAGGAAAAGGGAAAAAAGGGGGGAGCGATTCAAATACAGTGTACTACATGATCGTGGTGGACAGTCCCCCTCCGCACAAGGAGGCGGGAAACCGCCCCGAGAACCAGCAGCCAGGACGTATCGAAACCCGCACAAGAGTGCGGTCAGATACCGGAAAGAGGACGGGGGGGGGAAGAAGAGGGAGAAGCCAACATAAAAAATGGCGAATGATCTGAAGAGTACAGGGTGGTGTCCGGGTCCGTCACTTCGGGAAAAAACCGGGAAAAGGGGGGGTAATAAAAGGGGGGGAAAGAGGAAATTCGGACCGAAGAGGGTTCACCATATCCAGAAACCAAAAAAGTAAACACAATAATCATGCTATGTTATTGCGCCGAAGAGGTCGGTAAGGGGGAAAGTGGAAAGGAAAAAAAAGTGGCAAATACAGAATCTGATCAGACGAGTATGGATAGTCGACCAAGTGCGGTAGGGGTGGGGTTTGTTGTGACCCGGTCTTGTAGCTGGCCTATTGAGCGGTACAAACCAGCAGAACTTGAAGGGAAAAAGGAAAGGGGGGGGGGAGGGAGGAGAGGGGGGAAAAGGGGGGAAGGGAAAAGGAGAAGGAAGGCAATGACACTCATCAGGGTTTCTATTCTTTCTAAGGGGGGTCGGTTGGGACTTAGAAGAATTCCTTCTGTCGTAAGTGTTTACACCAATAACTATGTCACTGGGGTGAGGGGGGAAAAGGAGGGAAAAAACCCAGCGCTATGTTGGTTTAGGAGGACAGCGGATCTAAGTAGTTTCTTGAGCACGATTCCTATTGTCCTCATTTACGATCCATGGCCGGGTGTGTCCGGGTACATAGGGGAATTAGGCTCAAACACACCCGATGGGGATTAAATTTGTATAGGCTAAAAGGACTAATTATAGCCGCTCTACAAGCCCGCTAAGGCTGGGGGACACCACTGGGTCCTGACGTCAGCATACCATGCCCATACAGAACATAGTAACCCCATAGATAGGGGGGGGGGGACTCATGCAGGATCAACTGGTCTGGAGCAACAGTGATAGTGGATCCGGGTACCCAAACTATATGCGCTGTGGGGGGTCCCTAGCGCGGCCAAACCGGGAACCAAACCTCATCACTAGTAATTACCCTGTCCCTACGGCTCTATGATTGTGTGGGGGGGAAGGGAGGGGGGGGAGAGGAAAGGGGAATCCTCCCTCGACTCGAATCCACCTATAACTATCTACTACGAGACGTCCTGCGGGCGCGAAAGCCGGGATGAGGAACCGGGGAGGGGGGGGGTAACGAAAAGTCCATCGCAGTGCTAGTACCCTCAGAATAGGTGTCTAAGCGCCACAAGCGGTCTACCTTGAAAGGGAATAGGGCCTGGTTCCCGGGCTCCATCAATCAACAAACCAAAACAAAAGGGAACCGGGGGACGGGAACCCTCTGAAGGACAGTGGCCGCAAAATAGTGTTGTGGATGGCGGCGGTGAGAAAGATGCGGGAGTGGGAACGACACCGATTGGTAAATGACAGCCCGTAGAAGCGCTTTAAAGCTAAGAAAAGAGCGTTGAAGTGGGGGTGACTGAGGGGAGCCGGCACCGGGAGCCACCTGGAAGCTCAGTGTTAACATCTCCTACCACCGGAGAAGGGACGACCATTCCTTAGCGGGTCCACTGAGCTGACGTCTCCCATCCGTTGTTTTTCCTCACCCCCGATGTGAGTGTGTACGACACAAAATGGTTCCAAGACTGGGGTCGGGAGGGGATGGTAAGCGCACAGTGACAGGGTGATAGGGTCGGGGGGGCATTAGCTAGGCATGGGGGTATGTGGGTATGACTAGGGATAAATGGGCGGATGTGACAGATGGAGCCGGGGGAACCACTGGAGTACTACTACCCTCCTGCTGTCCGTAGACTGGTCCAAGTATGGGAAAGGGGAGGGGGGGAAAGGAAAAAAAAGGGGAAATGGTTCAACCGCGAATTGGGGGCGATACGCGGAGATGAAAAAGACTTTCACGGGGAGCATGCGGGGGACAGAGTAACATGGTCCTGATAGTTCTGTGTGTGGAGAACATGATGTGGACTGCGTTTGAAGAGGGGGACAGGATCCGGTTGGTTTTGTTAATACAGACCGGGGGTAGTGCTCCAGGAGGACAGAGGAGAGGCTCGCTCAAGGTAACAAGGATTGAAAAGAAATAACGTGATTAATTAGGAAAAAGAGAGGGTGAAATCAGGAGGAAAAACTTATTCACCCCTCACACACCTTCCATACGGTGGGCATGACCTATACTACTGCCATATTCGTGTCATTCCACATCCTCCTTAAAAGAAAAAAAAGGGTCATGAGGGAAGAAAAAAAAGTGCCTATCCCACCCAGCATTCTCGCGGCAGGGAGCGTCGCTGGTCAATATCGACAAAAGATCCACCTATGCCTGGTGTTTCCGTGCCGTAACGGGCCGACCAGGAAAGGCTGAGTGGTACGATCGCTCCCCATTGGGAACGAAATGTAGCGTACGCCAGGCGAGGTCCTACTTGATTGGTACCCCATGAGAGCGGGAATGCAATCAAATTCACTATCCGACGACTCATCAGCGGGTATGGCTTGCTCGCATGATCGCACCAAGGGGGGGGGAGGTGAAGGATGACGCGTCCCTGCACTGTGCGTCTTTTTGAGACACTGGCGCGGCCCTTCCAGCGCTTCGATCCGCCTGTTAGGGTACAAGATGATAAGGAGATGGGCTTTTGGTGTGGCTACCCTGGAGGGAACCGCGGGTGTACTAGCATCTCTGCTCGAACCTGACTCCCATCAGTCCCGCGAGGGTCCGTGGGATTGCGTATGGGAAAAGAAGAAACAAAAAATAAAGAAGGTGATCCGTCGGGTCTGATCGCCGATCTGCTGGGGTGAACAGCGGTCCGGAAAGGTCAAACATCACCCAACCACACGGGGCGTCGTTCTTCCCGGGATCCTGTGCCTTTGGTCCGCTCCGTTCTTGCTACCCTACCCCCGCCAGCTCACGGGTATGTCCTCATCAAGTGGGAATCCCCGCGCCCCGACCTAGGGGGTCAGCGGGGCGGGTGAAGTCTCTTATGCCCCGTCTCGGGGTTTAACTCAGCCTCTCAACTGGCCAGTGACCCAGCCGACTAAAATGGGACACAGGGGGGAGGGGCTCATTACACACACTAGATCTCCGGGAGGCGGGCGGGGAGGGGCGGAGGTGGTGGATCCACGGGGGGGGGGGGGGGGGGGGTCTGGCGGCCGGGGGACTCAATCAGAGCGCCGATAGTACAACATCCACCAAGGAATGGGCATCGCCTTTATTGGGTGTGGGAAAGACGAATGTTGGACAATAGGGCCACGTCTACAACAGTCCATCAATGGAAAAGGGCAACGTTGCCCATGCGGGATTATTCCCACTTACCAAAAAGAAGGTGTCCAGGGCCGTGGGCCGCGCAGTGGTGTAGGCAGAGCGGCGCGACTCCGGTCTCTGCTGGTTCCACCCTCACGCACGCAGCAGCCGGCCGCCGGGCACTAGAGTTCTGGTGGCTGGAAGGTAGTAGACCATAGTGGCCGAACACAGTGGAGTGGGAGAGCCATTGCGTTGGTAAACAAGGAGTCACGTGTCCTGTCCAGGTCTCTCGCTTCTCTGTGGTTCCTCGCGAAACTGACTGGGGAGAGTTTGGCTGTGATCCGCCAACCTGGAAAACCCTGCTTCGGCTCCGTCCCTTCTCTGACAGTAGTTGGAAACGCGCAAGGGCCCCAGGGGTTGCATAATGGGCGGGGTCCGGGGGACATGTGAAATCATGCCCCTTAATTAACGACCGCAGTCCTTTCGGGGGGGGGAAAGTTTCTCCGTCTTGTGGTCGCTGCTAGCGTTTTCCGCGCCACGTGTTCCTCCTCAGAGCTGGAGGCCTTTCCCGGCGGCTAGTACCCGCCTATCATCGGCTTGCATACAGACTTTTTTGGCACAAGGTAAACGCTTTTCGTTGCAAATATCACCTGCCCCGCGAGACAAACTACTGGGTTCTGATAGTTGCGCCGTCTGAATTCATCCCTGGGCCCAGTGGGTGCATCCCCAACAGGCCATAGGATTGAAAAAATTCCTCCCCCGTGGTAGAAACATCATGGAGGGTCCCATAACTCGGAACAGGTTGACTCCACGACGGGGCGAATTAGTCCAACTGTCCGGGAATCCCGGCGCAGCATGGAGCTTTCGCGGCCAATGGCAACAACCCCATACATAAAGGCGGGGCTCTGACTTTTGCGCGGGGAAAAAAAATCCATTCCAACAGTCCATCTCTGTGGAGAGAAAATGCATCTGATCTCAGACGCGATATTAGCGAGGGTTGGGGTTCCTTACAATGCATCTGATCTCAGACACGCTATTATAGAGGGTTGGAGTTCCTTACATTGCATCTGATCTCAGACGCGATATTAGCGAGGGTTGGGGTTCCTTACTGCATCTGATCTCAGACGCGATATTAGCGAGGGTTGGGGTTCCTTACAATGCATCTGATCTCAGACGCGCTATTAGAGAGGGTTGGGGCTCCTTACAATGCATCTGATCTCAGACGTGCTATTAGAGAGGGTTGGGCGTGCTATTAGAGAGGGTTGGGGTTCCTTACAATGCATCTGATCTCATACACGCTATTAGAGAGGGTTGGGGTTCCTTACAATGCATCTGATCTCAGCCGCGGCTTATTAGAGAGGAGTGGGGGTTTTCCATACAATGCATTTGATCGTAGACGCGCTATAGGAGGGTCGGGGTTCCTTACAATGCAATCTGAATCTCAGACCCGCGCTATAGGAGAGGGTCGGGGGTTGCACAATTTCACCAATATAGTTATAGGTTTCCTTAACACACAAAAAGAACACCTGCTCTACCCCAACTACATTGACCCATAAAACTAAACGCACACAAACCGAAAAGAAATCAACAACAGAAAAGAAACCTAAGAAAAAAATACAAAAAAAACTAGGGGAGCTCACTGCATATTCCCCAGTCTGCATGAAGCGACCCCCTTAAGTCACAGTGCTATAAATATACATTCAATTAAAAAAAAATGCATAAAATGGCGATCACAATGATCAAAATGCAGGGCTTGGCATGGCCATAACTGCCTACAGGCTTCACCGGAAGGAGGCGTACTGAGGAGAGGGAACTACGAGGGACACTAGATATACACACTAGGAAACACGGATTGAGCTTTGCTAAATTACATGTGTGATGACAGACCCGAGAATTAATCCAGACGGTTCTACGATGGGCCTGGCATGCAAATAAAACGCGTCGCCAGCGTCTGAGACAATGGATAACAGAGTCCACAGCGCAACCACCCCTACTCTCCAGGTGTATGAGCCACGCTGCTCACAAACAAAAAGGAGACGCACTAGCAACGTGTTGGGTGGGGGGAACCACAAGCACCAGATTAAAGGAAGGACCCCCGTACCCAAAGACACCAGCCTCCCACTCTGGGCCTTAGACCCAAGATGTGAACCCGCCTGGCGGAACAATATTTAGTTGCCATTGTAAAATGGGGATATAAACTCTTCCCCCAGGACAGGAACTGGGGCAGCAGTTGTCCGGACAACGGGAGATTACTGCGCTGAGGTTCACAAAGCGGGCTTGCCAAGCAGGGACACGAGGAGGCGGACACCAGTGGGGGGGGATCTGCCACAGATAATCCCAACCCGTGAGGCATCCATTGTATATCTCAGGCACCAAAGAGACGCACAGCAACATGGGGGGGGAATAAAAATGGCATGTGTATTGTAAATGGCAATCCATGGTAACAGAGGAAGTGATGTGATATTATCTATATTTTATATATATATATTTTTTTATATTACCATATATTTATACGAAATAAAAGACAGGCCACCCACAATCAATATGCAAGAGATGCAAGATGCTGCTTGCTACCCACCTGGGAGCGCTTGGGGAGGACCCCGGGGGGTAGCGAAACGTCTGGGCCATTAGAAGGACAATTCTTTTGCCTTATTTTTGGCGTTGCCGATGCCCGTATTATTATTTGGTACGTTACCTTATAGGTACTCTGATAGGGCAGGGACCCTATCCTGCAGGTCTGGTACACTACCAACTGTGTGCCCCAATCCCGGAGACACACACACAATGGACAAGGACACACACACAATGGGACAAAGGACACACACACAAACACACAAGGGGCAAGGACACACAACACAATGGGACCAAGGGACACCACAATGGGACAAGGACACACAGACACACACAATGGGACAAGGACACCTAGACACCCACACAATGGGACAGGACACACAGACACACACAATGGGACAAGGACACACAATGGGACAAGGACACACAGACACACACAATGGGACAAGGACACCACAGGCCCACAACACAATGGACAAGGACACACAGCAAACAACAATGGGGACAAGACACACAGACACACACAATGGGACAGGGACACACACAATGGGACAAGGGACACCCAGACACACACAATGGGACAAGGAACCAAACAGACACAACAGACACACCAACAAGGGACAAGGACACACGACACACAACAATGGGGGACAGGGACACACACAATGGGAAAGGACAAAAGACACACACAATGGGAACAAGGAACACACAGACAGAAAACACCAAATGGGACAAGGGACACACAGAAGAAAACACACAATGGGACCAAAGGACACACCAGACCACACAATGGGACCAAGGACACAAAGACACACACCAATGGGGACAAGGACACCCACAGACACACATGGGACAAGGACACACAGGACCACCACAATGCGCAACAAGGACACACATTTACCACACAATGGGACAAGGAAACAACACCACACAAAGGGGACAAGGAAACACAGGGACACACACAATGGGAAAGGAGGGACACCAGGGACAAACCCAATGGGGACAAGGCACCACAGACACACACTACATGGGGGGGACAAGGACCCACACAAAAGGACAAAAACAAGGGGACCAAGGAAACCAACAGAGCACACACACATGGAACAAGGTGAAGAGAGAGACACATCTAGTGAGCACAAAAATGGGACAAGGCAAACATACACAATGGGGGCAAAGGGAGACCAACGGTGGACACACACACCCACCGGTGATAAACTCTACTCAGATGGGCTGTGGGGGGGGACCCTGGTCAAGGAACGGATATCTTTGGTGCCCCCGGCCGGGTTTAGACCTTGAGGTGTTGATGCGCGCAGTCTCTCCCAACACTGAACAATGGCGGCACAGGCAAATGCCTGGGGAGGCGCAGAACAACATCGATTCAAAGCTAGTTCCGCCCCGTTGTGGACAGGTCACCAGGACAAACGGGGCGGTCCAAGGCAGGCCATAGAAATGGAGCGAGTCGCATCGATCCCCACTGACAGGGACAAGCAGTCAGAATGTCCAGTATTAGAGAACCAGCCAATCTAGACAGGGTACGCAGCCAATTAAATACAGGAGGACCAGCCCATCTAAACAGGGACCAGCACATCTAATACAAAGAGCAGGGCCATCTACTACAAAGAGCAGGGGACCAGGCCCATCTAATACCAAAGAGGCGGGACCAGCCATCTGATACCAAGGAGGGGTGCCCAACCCATCGAATACAGGAGCGGGGCCAGTCCAACTGATACAAGGATTGGGGTGAGCCACAAAACCATTTAAACAGGGAGGGGGGACAAGCCCCAATCTAATTACAAGGAGGGGGGATCAGCCATCTAATTACCAAGGAGGGGTGACCAAGCCCATCGAATACAAGGAGGGGTGGCCCACCCAGCTAACTACAAGGAGGGGTGCCGAACCCAAACCAAGCTAATTTTACTCAGGAGGGGGGGCTCCACCATCTAATACAAGGAGGGGTGACCCGCCCATCTGATACAAGGACGGCGGGGGAACCAGCCCTCTGATACCAAGGAACCGGGACCAGGCCCATCTGATCAAGGAGTGCGGGGGAGCAGCCATCTAATACAAAGGAGCGGGGAGCAAGCGCCCCACCTGATTACCTAAAGGAGGGGTGCCCCCAACCATCGAATACAAGGAGGGGTTGGACCAGCCCATCTGATACACGGAGGGGTGCCAAACCCCCATCTAATACAAGGAGGTGGTTTTGCCCAGCCCATCAATACCAAGGAGGGGTTGTGACCAGTTCCATCTGATGACAAGGAGCCGGACAAGCCAACTGATAAAGGAAGCCGGGACCAGCCCACGGATACAAGGAGGGGTGACCAGCCAATCTGATACAAGGAAGGGGTTGCCCAACCCATCTAATAACAGGAGGGTGACCAGCCCATCTGATACAAGGAGGGTGCCCAACCCATCTAATACAAGGAGGGGGCCAGTCCATCTGATACAAGGAGGGGTGCCCAACCCATTTAATACAGGGAGGGGGGACAAGCCCATCTAATACAAGGAGGGGGGATCAGCCCATCTAATACAAGGAGGGGTGACCAGCCCATTCTAAACAAGGAGGGGTGCCCAACCCATCTAATTACAAGGAGGAGGGGTGTGCCCCCAACCCATCTAATACAAGGAGGGGTTGCCCAACCCATCTAATACAAGGAGGGGTGACCCAAGCCAAATCCATCTGATACAAGGAGCGGGACCAAGCCAATCGGATACAAGAACCGGGACAGCCCATTCGGATATCAAGGAGACGGGGAGCAGGCCCATTCTAATACAAGGAAGCGGGGAGCAAGCCCCACTGATAACAAGGAGGGTGCCCAACCCATTCGAATACAATGGAGGGGTTGACCAGCCCAGGATGACAAAGGAGGGGGGTGCCCAACCATCTTAATCACCAGGAGGGGAGTGGCCCAGACCATCTAATCACAAGGAGGGGGACCGTCCATTGATACAGGCAGCCGGGAAAACCATCTATACAGGAGCGGAACAGACCATTGATAAAGGAGGGGTGACCCAAGCCCACTGATACAAGAAGGGGGTGCCCAACCCATCTAATACATAGGAGGGGGGACCAGCCCATCTGATACAAGGAGGGGTTGCCCACCCATCTAATACAAGGAGGGGTGCCAGCCCATATAAACAAGAGGGGTTGCCCAAGCCCCATCTAATTACAAGGAGGGGGGGGGGGGATCAGCCCATCTGATAGAAGAGGGGTGGCAAGCAATTGATACAAGGAGGGGGGACCAGCCCCCATATAATACAAGGAGGGGGGGACCAGCCCATCTAAAAAAAGGATGGGTGGACTAGCCCTTCCAAACAAGGGAATTACAGCAGTTGAGAAGCCGTACTTAAACAGGGACAGGCAGCAGATTGGACCAGGGGAAGTGTCCCAACCACCATACCAGAGGGAGTGTTTTTGACCGAGCAGCATACTAATTACGCTGTGGTTTTATTGTTAAACTGAAACAGATGAACAATCATCACTTAAAATCCTGGACAGGGTAAAGGCCATTGTATAGCTGCCCACCTCACCCATATTAGTGAAGACCAATTACTTTTTATCCACCATTGTATCATGCGTGACCGCGGCGAGCCCTCCAGAATATATTGGGTAAGCTGAGCCACCGGCTGGGGAGAGATGAGCAGGTCCCGCTGTGAAATGGACCCCTGTGTCCGTGTTTTATCCGTGTTCTGCGTAATCAGAGCGTCCGCCACTGTAATGAGCCTGGGACATAATGAGGAATCGTTGGCTCTGCTCGGATCAGCGCTTCGGCGCGCTAGTAGGTATCTTGCCATCATCACTGGAAGTGGGGCTTAATATATCCGGGGTCAGGGCAGGACTTCCCATGGTTGCAGATCCGGGCAAAGAAGGTTATATATTTTTAACAAACAACACTTATTATATATGTATATAATAAGCAAACTGGAAATATTCTGTAGTGCTCATTTGCAATGTCTAAGACAATGGCAAATGAGGCCTACAGTCATATTGTCCATATTTGCTATTTATAGTATTTAGGCCTTTTGACTGGGAGGGTTATAATAAGTTATGTGTGTGGTGTACTAGTCCAATACTATAATATGTTGTATATACCACACACAATATATACAAAATACAATGATGGCTGGTGCACGCCAACAAGACAAAAAGGTAATAATACGGGCTATTTTATAGGGTTCTGCCCACAGCAGACACGACATTGGATTCCCAAACAGCCAAAAGCAATACAGAACAGAGGAAAAAATCTGCAAGGCACTCACAAGATGATGTCAAAAAATTGTATTTATTCACACCGGTGGACCACAGTAACCGAACAAAGCTTCGCTTTCTTCACATGGTGTGAGGAGTGAACTTTTAGACAACATTATCTTTGGTGGAGTGCTGAAGATTTTGGTTTTATCTTAATAAAAATAGAGAGGTAATTACGGTTATACACATACATGTCCCGAGAGGGTAATACCGGTTATACACATACAAGGTCCAGGAGACGGGTAGGGACTTACAGTCTTACACAATACACGCTCAGGGAGCGGTCACTAATACGGTATAAACAGACACGGCGCCCAGGAGGGTTCAATACGGTATAACACACTAGCGTTACAAGTGGCCCCAGAGAGGTAATACCGTTTACCAACGATAAACGCGCCCAGAGAGGTCAGAGTACCGGTATTTACCGCACTGACTCACGCCCAAGAGAGCGGTAATACCGGTATAAACAACACGACAGAAAGGAATTACGGTAAAACGATACCCACTCCCGCGAGGGCGTCAATTAACGGTATAACACATACACGGCCCCCCCAGGAGCACTTCAACAACCCGGTATGCACTACTACAGGTGTGGATGACTGGTAATACGTGGGTTATATACATACACGGTAATACACATTTACTACCGCCTGACACAGGACAAAATACACGGTATACACATATATCGCCCAGAGACGCCGTCTAGATTACCGGTAATTGCATCAATAAACAACGGAGTTACGGAATGGACTTATGGGATTAAACCGGTTACCATCACCTAACCACGGTATACCCCCTAATACCCGGCCAGGGACACGGTTTAGGTTAATTAACGGTATACACATACCCGCCCAGAGAGGTTAATGTAACCGGTATACCACATAAACGCCCCCAGAGACGGTAATACCGGTATTACACTACACCGCCCAGAGACGGTACATACCGCTATTAGAAAAGATCAAAAGAAAAAGAGAGACAACGCCACGCGTTACTACCCCCTTTTCCCACTCATCACTCTTCTTCCCTCTCCTCCCCTGGCTAATACCGGCTATCGGACATATCAAGCCACAACTCGAGAAGTAACCCCAAGGTAATACGGTATTACACATAAACGCCAGGAGAGGCCGGCTAAAATACCGGCATACACATACACGCCGGAGACTGGCGGTCAAATTTACCGGCGGATCACACACATACACGTCCGGAAGACCAGCGGTTCGGGTATAAGACGGTAATTACGGTGTTACACAGAAGGTCCCGGTAGTACGGGCCATGTCACCCGAGTCCTATGACCACTCTACATGGCCGGAAGCAGAGCGTATAGGTAAATACCGGTATACATATACATGTCCAGCAAGAGGTAATTACCGGTATTACACATACATGTCCGGAGACACCAGTGTTAAATACCGGTAATTGATCCAACATAGTCCCCATGCTGCCCGTGAGAGGTAATACCGGTATTACACATACATGTCCAGAGGAGGTAAATAACCATGCTATACAACCATACTCATGCCAGAGACGGCCACACACATGCAATGCGTTCCCGGTCTAATACCGTATAGTATGTGACACATCAGTCATGTCCAAGAGAATACGGTAATACCTGAGGTAGAACAACATACACGACGTCCAAGAGAGGTCCGGCGGGGTAGCGGGGGTGTGGGTCTTGCGGTGGTATGTTTGGGTAGGGGTTCGCGCGGCGCAGCGGGTAAACCGGTACTTTAAACATACAGGTCCAGAGAGTTAATACCGCCACTCACAACCCAGATCATGACTCCAGAGATAGGTAAATACCGGTGAATACACATACATAGTCTCAAGAGGTGTAAGAGGTTAATGACGGTGCACATTTACATGTCCAAGATCAAGAGGTAATACCGGATACAAATTACACATTGTCACAGAGACCTAGCGGTGGGTACATTGTGCCGGCATTTACACCATAAATGCTCCAGAGAGGTTAACTGTACAATAGGTAATACCGTACGTATACAAATACATGCAGAGAGGTATGTACCAGTATACACATTACCGGCCCCAGGGAGAGATAACAGACTTAATACCAGATATACACATACACACGCCAGAGAGCTCCTCCCGCGTCAAGACCGGTATCCCACATACAGACGGCACGATTCGGGGAAGACAGATATAATAAATAAACGGTCCAGAGACGGAGACTTGGAATACCGAAGAACCACATTACCACGACCAGAGAGACCGTGCCGGCGGGTCGCAGCGGTAATACGGTATTACAATTACATGTGCCAGAGAGGTACTTACCGATATAACACATGTTACAGCCCACAGACCGGTTAATTTACCGGAACCACATACATGTCAGAGAGGTAATACCGATGTATACATACACGCCCAAGAGATAATAACGAATATACACATACACGTCCAGAGAGGTTACTACCGGTATCCACAACAGAGTTTGTAATTTACCGTGTTATACACATACACACCCAGAGAACCGGGAGGAGCGTAATACCGGTATTGTACACCATAACATGTCCACGAGACCGGACAATTACGGTATATACACATAAACAAGCCCAACAGACAGACGGTGGCTAAGAACAGGTATACACAACACGACAAGGACGGTTGGTAATTACCGGTATTACACCACGTAACAGTCCCAGAGAGGTAACGGTAATACCGCTATACACTACACGCCCACCACAACGAGAGGTACCATACCGCTATACACATTACACTGTCCAGAGCGGAATACCCCGGTCCTCACACCATAAATGTCCCAGAGAGGTACGTAATACAGTATACACCCATACATGCCCAGAGAGCGATTAATAACGGGATACACTAAGAGAGGTAATACCGCTATACACAAAATGTCAACGAGAGCCGGTAATAACGGTAATTTACACATTTACAGTCACAGACGACGGTATAATACCGGTATCCACCATACAGAGAGGTAATACCGCTCTACACATAAATGTCCAGAGACGGTAATACCGATTAGAACACAATTACCCCGCCAAGAGACGTACACTACCGGGGTCTCACAAATACAAGGTCCAGAGAGGGCCCGTCATACGCGATCTACTATACACATACACGACCGAGAGGAATACACGGATACACAACATGTCCAGAGACGGTAGGTAATAGCCGATATACACACTACAAGCCACAGAGATACATTACCGATAACCATTACACCTGTCCAGAGCCGCGGTAATTTACCGGTATCCACATAACAGAGAGCGTAATACCGTTACACATACACACCCCGAAGAGCCGGTAATAACCGGTACTTAAACATACATGTCCGAGAGGGTAATACCCGGCAGCACCACATACAAGCCCCAGAGAGGTAATTTACGGTTATTTACACATACACGGCCAGAGAGCGGTTCAGGGTAATACGCGATTATACACATACACGTCCCAGAGCGAGAGGTTAATCTTTACCGCATACACAGACATGCCCCAGAGAGGCGTCAGGCCGGTATACACCATACACGCCCCAGAGAGTAATACTCGGGTAGACACATACAACACCCAAGGAGACCCCGGTAATTACGGGACAGAAACACATACACACCTAGGAGAGGTAATCCCGGTATACACATTACAGTCCCGAGAGGGGTAATACCGGTATACACATACACGCCCAGGAAGGAGGTAATAATGGCTATACACATGTACACACCTAGAGAGGGGTAATAACCGCGTAGACCACATTAACACACCCAGAGACGGTAATAAGGTATACAATCCACGCCCAGAGAGTTAATCGCAAACGGTACTACACATAACGTCCAGAGAGGTAATTACACTCTACACATACAGCCCAGAAGAGGTAATAGCCCGGTATGCACATACATGTCCAGAGAGCTAATACCGGTAACACATAAATGTCCAGAGAGCTAAAGCTATACCGGTATACACATACAACGCCCAGAGACCGGTAATACTGGGATACACATTACCACACCCAGAGAGGTACTTACTGGTTATACACATTACACGTCCAGAGACCGCGTTAACTCACTGGTATACACATACACACCCAGAGACGGTAATACCCTTTTTTGGGTAGTTAAAAAATACCGCCAGAGAGGTAATACTGGTATACAAATACACGGCAGAGAGGTCCATACCGTATACAACCTAACGGCCAGAAAAGGTAATACCGATATACAACCTACCACACCCAGAGAGGTAATACCGGTTACACATACCACACCAGAGCGACGGTATACCGGTATAACCACATACACGCCCAGCCCACCAGAGAGGTAATACCGGTGGATATGGTATAAACATACACGCCCAGAGATGCGCCGGGTACTACCGGGATCACATACAACGTCCCAGAGAGTAAATACCCGTTATACACATCACACGCCCAGAGAAAGGAAGGCAAGTACAAAGGAGTACCTCGGTAAATACCGGTTTATGCATATACATGCAGAGAGCTTAATACCGGTATACACATACCTTGGTCCAGAGAGCTCACATACCCGGTATACACTTTACACGCCCAAGAGGAGGTAATACCGGGAATACACAGACATGACCAGAGAGCCGGTACGGTAAAATACCGGAATTACCACCATACATGTCCCCAAGCCAGAGAGCTAATACGCGTATACATACATAGCCTAGGAGGTAATACCGGTAATACACAGGTACTACGCCCACGAGAGCATCACCCTGTGGTTAATAAAGGCATACAATAAATGTAAAACGAGCAGGTAAGAACGTATACACAAACACGCAAGAGGACCCCCCAGGTAATTACCGGAATGTACACATACATGACCAGAGCCGACCCACCCCCTTAATCTGAAACTTAGTATTCTCTAGCCTACGTGGCTTTCCCCATTTACTGCTACTTTGTTGCGTGACCTATATGCGGTTTATCTTCTGCCACCAATGGGATACGCATTACCTTTGCCCATCCTTTTTTAAGAAGTCGAACCGGACGCTTAACAGAGTCTATCTTTGCATAAAAATAGACTTCTAATGGAACCGAAGCAGTAGTACGACCACGTTTAAAAGGGGCGTCGTTTAGATCCAAATCTATTCTCACCATAGAAAGCATGGAATACGAGGGAGCACGCTTGCGGGTGCGTCGAAAATCACGGCAAAGCAGACGCAAACCGCAAAACACATCGAAATCATCAGGAAAAGAACTGGCATGTCTCTTTTGTTTTTCACACTACCACCCCCCTACCTTAAGAATTATCCTTTCCTGTCTCTCCAACCAACTCTATGAGCACCGTTCTACTCCCGCCTATACTCTCATACCTCCCCCTACCACGCTTCCACTCTTCCCCCTCCCCCTCTTCACTTTCACTGTCTTCCCTCCGGTCGGCGGCCATGGGTACACATCTGTTCAACCTTTCACCGCCTCCTCACTTTTTCTATTCCCCGACCGCATCCACTGAGCGATAGAATATAGGTAACAGTACTAAAACGAAGACAAGGGCCAAAAGTCAGTAGTTGGTCTACAAACCCCCGGAGCAACGAAAAAGGGCATCGGACCACACAGGTAGTAGAGCCTATGACACAAAATAGAAGAGAATAATTTTTCTTACCTTGGGCGCGCCCGGTACCTGTTGGAAGAAAAGCGGGAAGAAAAACTTGAAAAAGTAAAATGCAGATCTCCACCTTGATGGGTGCATTCCTGGGAGGAATAGACGGTACGTTCGGGGGCAGGAAAAAAGTTAAGAATAAGCAAAAAAAAGAGACCCGCATATCATTAGCCAGTAATAAAGCTGCAGATAAAAATGGAAAAAGGAAAATTAGCAAAGTACGAAACGGGAAGAAAGACGAGAAAAGAAACACAAATGAAGACCAGGGTGGCACTGATAAGGTCAATCAAAAAATAAACAGAACGAGAAAGCGTAAGATAATGGTATCAACACCATTACACAACCAGAGACCGGTAATAAATGGTATACACAATTTACCCAGTCAGGAGAATGGGCATTCCAGGCGGAAGTGTAGCGGTCAAGAAATGCCTACAGTCATCTCTCCTGCTCAGGCAGTAAGGCAGAGGTCCAAGTGGTACAGTGTGGCATGCCAGCAGTAATCTAGGAGGTTTCCCCTCACAACCTGGTGGGGTGCTCTGTATGGCTGGGACTGGTCACATGCTCTGACTCATGGTTAGTGATGTCAGAGATGTGTCAGCCTCAGAAGCTTACATAAGGCACAGCACTGTGTTCTACAATTAGTGTTAGTTATTCTGATGTGGAGTAGTTGCAAAGTAGTTGGTTGCTGAGTGTTGCTGGAAAGCTCTGCAGAGCTGAGAGGAGGAGTTCTGTCAGTTGTTTATAGTAATCCATGGGAGGCTGTGTCCAGGGACCGGCACAGGACAGTATTCCTGCGGGAATAGTGAATCCCTGATCTGGGTGACATACCTAACAAAGGGAGCAGGCGAGATGGCGGCTGAAGATATCCTTGTGGAGGGCAGTTGCCCTGCCGTGTCAATAAAGATGAGTTCAGCCAGAAACCCTCTCGTGTACTATCTGGGATGAGTGGACAGAGAGGAGCACACGGAGGAGTTCCTCGCCAGATCATCCCCATGGGACGCAGGGACTGGTGAGGTGGAGGCGCTGCACATAGTAGGTGAGACTCAGCACACTACCTCAGCGCTGCTGTCTGACGGGTTCTCCCCACACCACATCATGCGGGAGACTCAGGAGTCCTGTACGCAGCAGGTGCACCATATGACATATCCACATGTAATGGGGTCCGGTTAGACCACAGGGGCCATGTGAGATTGGTGTGGTCAGGCCGGGCCCGAAAAACACCGTTACATTTGGAGGGAGCTGCTGAGATCAATCCGTCAACCAGGACAGGTTTTAGCTTAGGTCCTTGGAAACAGTGGAGATGGTCTGTGCCACTTTGTGCTGCGTAGGGCACGGGACCCAGGGGTGGTCAGGGGGGCCTTGACGGGAGATTGTCAGTTCGCAGGGGACAACCTAGGGCATGGGCCTGTCGTGGAGGGGGTCTGGGCTGGGCTTACTGATCCCGAGTCACCTTGAGGCAGTGCAGTTGGTAGGAGTGCCAGAAGGGACCAGCCTGTTAACTTGGTCAGGAGGTCCTGGAGAGGGTCTGCGACTAGGTGACCAAAGACAGGTTAGACGCCCCCAAGTACTGCAGGCAGAGCCAGCCGAGTATACCTAGCCATCCAGACACTCACCGTAGGGAGCACAGACTGGGAGGAAGGAAGGGTCACAGCAAGACCACTGAGAGACCGCTGAATGAGCTCTCAGACTGAGCTGGTAGTGCCCAACCCTGGGAGTCACCACATAGAAAGAAGAGAAGGAAGAGATAGAATCAGGGACTAATGTTGGTGTGGTCATCGGATGGTCGAGAGTGTATGATTAAAGAAGTAGGTTCAGTCCTTGTTATTTCAGTAAGAGGGATGGTGTGGTGGCTGGCCCCCCCCCGCAGGAATACAGACACGGAAAACAACAAAGGCCTCAGTACACAGTCAGGTAAAGCTAGTGTACAGCACAGCGAGAACAATGGACTTGACACGCAAGAAGGCGAGGACCCCCGCTGCGGTCTGCGGATAGTCCTAAAATGGCGGACCAGATGCGCTAATGGAGAGCGACGCGCAACATGGCCGCCCTGCTTTTGCGTTTTCGGATCAGGCGTTTTTTCCTAATGCCGAGACTTCTGGGCCTCACGATCAGTGCGGGGGAACGTCAAATATGTTTGCTTGTGTACATTTGTTGTGTTGTTATTGTTTTTGTAATCTTTTGCTATCTTGTAACAGCAGGATCATGGGGACACAATTTTGCACTGAAGCCCGGCTGCGTACCTCACGTCTTTATCCGGGAAGCGGGGACGAGGGAGAGGATCTACTGGGTTCCTCCTGCTGGCATGGACATGGAATCGCCTTACGGGAGACTGCGAGAAGGGGGATTGTCTATTGGGGGGATGACTACTATTAAGCCACTGAGCAGTGGAGGGCGTAATCCTTAGTGATCAAAATTCTTGAGAGGAGCGAGACTTGACCATTTGTCCTATCGTGGGCTAAGATGCGGGCGTTCTGGTTGCTCCGTGGATGCTGGGGTTGACCCCCTGCCCTTAAGGAGGCTATGCCGGTGATAGCATAGAGGGAAATACGACGGTTGCAGCTGCTGCGAAGTAGGATGCGAGCGGATCCAAAATCCAAGAAATGGCGGTTCCACGCTACCAAACACCTCCCTACCCCCCCCGTGGGGAGGAGTTCCGCGTGGCCAGTTGAGGGAGATCAGAATAATGCTGGACTTCGCTTTTGAAAATGACAAAACTCGCAAGGGACAGTTGCTCGGGATTGGCCGCCCCAAAGAAGAACTCCACCCTGTTTGGGGATAAGGCGTGCGGCGGACACATCGGACGTGGTCTTTCCCACGCCCCCAGGGACGTGAAAAAGTTCGAGGCCCGTGTCCGGCGCGCCCAAAATCCAATTATACTTGGGGGGACCAATCCCCAAATATTTCAACAGGTGGGTGACTGGCCGGTCTCTATGACCTCTGCCAGCCAGATCCGAGTTGTCTGAGGGAGGAGCTTCGGGAGCCTGGGTGGTGAGCCTTCCTGGTCCACAGTTTTCGGTCCGACGGTGTGAACAGGAGGAGAACACAATTGTGGCCAAAAAAGTGTCTCCTTGATACAAGCCAGCATAACACTAGGAGCGACTGGGGATTGGACATTGGGCGTATTATCCGTATTTTATTGCCAGGTGAGGCTCCCCTGCGGTAGTAGTAAGGGCAGGGTGGCGGAACACGCAATGCTGAAGCTAGATAGCCACCTGATGTGGCGGGCCCTGCACGAACCAGTTGAACTCAAGGGAGAATGGGGGATCGCTGACCTATACGAGGCAGAACGGAGCCTTATAAAATGGAATGAGAAGAAAAGGTGTCTAACACAGCGCCGGTGAGAAACCCGGAACCTCAGCCGTCGGTGCTCTCCCTGCGGTGGCATCATGGCCACGCCCACGCAGTCGGAGGTTCGGCCTACTGGAAATAACGCAGGGAGAAAATCGACCCTAACTGACGGGTTGATGACCTGACCCCTCCTTTACAGCCCCCACCGGAGGACCACTACAGCGGGTTGCTGGAGGAAAAGAACCGGCAACCCTTACCTGTTTGTCGGCGCGAGGCGCGAGAACAGTATCGTGGCGCCCGGTGCAGAAACCAACCGCAGCGGCGGTAGGCTCCAACGGGACGTTGCGGTACTTACAGCTGCGGCCATACGGAGGAGAAGATTCCCAGTCCCGACCCAAGCCGGACGGAGCGGTGGAGTATACAATCCTTTACCCTCCGAAGGGGGAGCAGGGGGCGGGTGGAAAGGGAGGAACTTGAGAGAAGGGTTAGGAATAGAATAGAGGATAATCTCCTGGTTACGTTTACAACGTAGTTGGGGGTGTGGTTTAACAGTATGACGGGTAGAGGGAACATAGTAGAGAGCGACAGAAACTCATAAGAGTACTTGGCGGGAGGATGATTAGTTGTGGATGGAATGAGATCCCGCGTGGGGCGGACTCCATCGCGATGGGATTAGGATGGCGGAGTCATCGGTCCCGGTGATGGACGCCACTTCCGGCGGAGGGTAGCGGAACCGGACGTACCCAGAGAGAGGGAGATCGAGAACCACAAAGCCTAAGCGAGACGGGCCAGGTGGCTTCCCTGATTCACCCGGTTTGTCAACAAAGACGCTGGCAGCGCCTGCGAGGAGAGTCGGGACGAGCTGAGAGACGGGGTGAGGGACCCAACCCATGCGGTGCACGTCAAGAACCTCAGTATGATATCCGGGACTGATTTTAAGTAAGGAAGGAGGAGCGGGCTCTGGAAACACGTGCGGAGGGTATGCCCATTTCGCTTGTCCCTATGCCCAACCCCCATGCATAGGTAAAAAAAAACGCCCCTCCTGTCCCTTTTGCCCCGGGGTCCACGTTCCCAGTTTGGGGTAATGTTCGGGAGGGTCCCAGGGTAACACCGGGTAGGTGAACATGAGGAAGACGGGAGAGAGTGAAGGCGGGGTGTGTGGATCAAAGAAGGAAAGCAAGGGGTAAAGGAGCGTGATGGTAGATGGGAAAGGTAAATGATAAGAGGAAGGGGGGAGAGAAGGAATCAGCTATGGCTTGGGTAAAATATACAGAAAGGAATAGTAAGAAGTAAGTAAAGCTGGTATCACAAGGGGAAAATAGAAATGAAGGACAAGCGCGGGGTAAATGGATGGGGAGGAGGACTGAACAGCTATGCCTACTGTGGGGATCTGAGCGGGGTGTGGGGGAGTTGCGGATAAGGATCGAGTCGCGATGGGAACTAGTCGGTGGCCGTTAGTTAGTTAAGTGCTCAGCAGACAGGTAAAGTCCAAACAAGAGGGTTGTCTAGCCTCCTTTCATCAAGAACCTCTGGGGTATCTTCTTGGGGGATGACAGTAGGAGGGGGACTCACTGGAGTAGTCGGGCGTTCTGAGCACGAACGAAGGAGATCCCAATGGTGGGCGTGGGGGAATTACACCGGACCAGAAGAAGAGGAAGATGCCAGGAACGATTTTGGTTTCAGATTCATGTCAGCATACTATATAGAGCCTATGGCGGCCTGGAATTATCTTGGACCCGTGGACAGCTGACGAGCCCAGCCTGCATGGGGGTTTGGGGTTGCAGGGCACGGGCAGGGAACGCCCGAGAGTGACTAGGAGCAGTCGGGCCGTGAAGAGGCGCCTATTATAGCCTAAGTTACATAGCGCCCCACAGGTTGGATTCAGTACCTGAATGTCCATGACCCCTCCATGGAAGGAGAAATGAGTTTAAAACCAGAGGTCAGTCCACTGCGTGAGATACGGGGCTAATGGAACAGTAGATGAGGATGGACGGATACAGGAGGAAGAAGAGAAGATTTGGATCCTGGCGGGTTGGTGGTTAGATGAGATGTGTCACCCAAGAGGGGGGGTGACAGCATTGCGAATTTAAGCCAGGGACGACCATGCGTGTGCGCAGAGGCGCGCCGTAAGAGGGTCGGTAGTACCACTAATGGAGTGATCCATAAGTGGAGGGAACCACTGTTGTATATAAATCTTATGTGTTAGGATGTATCTGATTATGTTCAATGAAAGAGAATTTGTACTGGATCATGTTTACAAAGATAGCTGAAAATTTGTCAGGATCTGGTCGTTTTAAACCCTAAATTATGTTGTGTGGTGGCCGTAGTGACTTCCAATGGAAGGACTTGGGTATGCATAAAGTTATCTGGTCCCTAGCAGGAGTATGACGACGATGGGATGATTCACCAGGGGAGAGATGTTTAAGCGCTCGGTACATGTAACACATGTTGCCTGACTAGTGAAATCTCTCCTGCTTAGGCAGGTTAAGGTCCTGGTAGATTCTTTTGGTGGGCATTGCCAGTCAGTGAAGTCAATGGAGCGTTATCCTTTTACAAGGTTGACCACAAACCGTGGTGTGGGTGCGTCTGTGTTGGTCTTATTGGTGGTATTCTGGTCACATAGCTTTTACTTTTGACTCAGATGGTTTACCGAGTGATGTCCACAAGCGGGGGGGGATTTGGTTTTTGTAGTCAGCAGCGCGAAGGGTTTTATTGACTAAGGACCACATGAGCCGAATGTGTGTTCTAAAGTTAGATTTGTTGAAAGTTGAGTGGCATAGACGATCGCAAATAGTTGTTTGCTGGATGTTGATGGTTTAAAGCTCTGGTCGAGGAGAGAAGGAAGGAGCTTATGTTTCAGTATGTATATAGGACTCATATGGTGGAGGCTCTGGTGTTGTTCCATAGGGAAAAACGGACACACAGGAAAGTAGTTCATGCGGGAATAGTTTGAATCCCCTTGATTCTTGTGCGTCGACATTACCAAATAAAGGGGAGCCACTGGCGAGATGATAAGCTAGAAGAGTATGAAGTATGAACGTCGTCATTTTGTTTGGAGGGTGCCGGCACATCGAAGATGCCGCTGCTCGTGGTTTCAAATAAAGATGCAGTTCCAGCCTCAGAAACTCTCGTGTATCGAATCTGGGATGAGTAGTACAGAGAGGAAGACATAGCACGGCTAGGGTTCCTTCGCCCAACCTCCCCGATAATCCCCATGGGACGCAGAGGACCTTATGGGGCGGTAGTGGGAGGCGCTGACTACTAGGAGCTAGGGGAGTGGAAACTCAGTCACCACTACCTCAGGGATCGACCTGTCTCACCGCAGTTCTTCCCCCAAACACCAGCTAACAATGCTGGGAGACACAACGACAGTACTGTCAGGAGAAGTGGTGGAACTCAACGTTGACCAATGTACTGCAATCAATACACAACTGACTAAAGTGGCGGTTCCAGGTTAGGAGCCCAACAAGGGGCCAAGTGAGATTGGGTAGGCTCAGGGCAGGGCCCAGAACAGAAATACCGTTCACACTGGTCTATACAAAAGTACACACCCAGACGATTTCGGGATGGTAATTTACCGGTATACACATACGACGCACGAGAGCAGAGTGGTTAAATACGGGTTTTTTTTTTATACAACATACAAGCGGCCAGAGAAGGTCAATACCGGTATACAAACTACTACGCCACAGCAAAAGAGGTAATACCGACTTACACCATACACACCCCACGAAGGGTATTACCGGTATACAACCATAACAGCCACCCCAGATGCATGTGATACCGGTATACACTGATACACGCCACAGAAGAGGGTACATAACCGGTTAATTTAGCACATACACGCCCCGATGAATGGTCAATAACTGGTATACACACATATACACACCCAGAGAGGTGATTAATTAATACTGGGGAGCCCCCTAATAGACAAGCCCGAGACGAAGGTACATAATCCGGCGTAGTGCTAACGGTGTTTCTGGCCCGGCCTGACCCACCCAATCTCACATTGGCCCCTGTGGTCTAACCGGACCCCATTACAGTGTGGATATGTCATATGGTGCACCTGCTGGCTACAGGACTCCTGAGTCTCCCGCATGATGGTGTGTGGGGAGAACCCGTCAAACAGGCAGCTGAGGTAGTGTGCTGAGTCTCACCTAGTTACAGTGCAGCGCCTCCACCTCACCAGGGTCCCTGCGTCCGCATGGAGATGATCCTGGCGAGGAACTCCTCCGTGGTGCTCCTCTCTGTACACTCATCCCAGATAGATACACGAGAGGGTTTCTGGCTGAACTCATCTTTATTGACACGGCAGGGCAACTGCCCTCCACAAGGAGTATCTTCAGCCGCTCATCTCGCCAGTGCTCCCTCTGGTTAGGTATGTCACCCAGATCAGGGATTCACTATTCCCGCAGGAATCACTGTCCTGTGCCAGGTCCCTGGACACAGCCTCCCATGGAGTACTATAACATAACTGACAGAACTCCTCCTCAGCTCTGACAAGAGCTTTCCAGCAACACTCAGCAACCAACTACTTTGCAACTCCACATCAGAACTAACTTTAGAACACAGTGCTGTGCCTTATGTAAGCTTCTGAGGCTGACACATCTCTGACATCACTAACCATGGAGTCAGAGCATGTGACCAGTCCCAGCCATACACAGAGCACCCCACCAGGGTGTGAGGGGAAACCTCCATAATTACTGCTGGCATGCCCACACTTACCAGGCCTTACTGCCAACAGGAGAGATGACTGTAGGCATTTTACATGACCGCTACATTCTCCCCCTGGTGAATCCCATCGTCCTCGCTGGGACCTAAATTTGTATACCTCTTTCCAGGAAGCACTGCAACAGAAAACATAATTAACATCACACGATTCAAATACAGTATACATGAATACAGTCATCCGCCAAGCCCGCCCCGACCAGCAGCCACAGACCCGCAGGATGCGTCAGTACCCCCTAAAAATAGTGATCTGGGTCAGGTTTCCTCACTTCCCGGTTACCCATATCCAGGACCGTAACATAATAATGCCTAGGTGATCCTCTCTCTGGCACATAGGTCACTCTATGTTTGTGAACATTTCTCCCTATGCTCCACACTCGCATCAGGGTGTCTATTCTTTCTTCTGCCTTTTTACCTACTATGTCGCTCCCCCTATTGGTTAAGTACAGCTCTATAGTTTCTTGGAGCCACGATTCCCTATTGTCCTCAATTTCATCCATCAGGGGCTCCGGAACATAGGGATACTCCAACCCATGGGATTTTTTATACTTGACTATTATAGCCCTCTCCGCCCTACTGACCCTGGTCAGATCAGCATTACCTGCCCTCCCAGGTAACACCCATGATAGGGGCTCATCAGGATCAACTGGATCTGACAGTGTGTCGGGACCCATGGGCGCTATGTCTCTACGCTCCAGCTGGAACCACCTCTCCTGTAATTCCCTGTCCCTCTGCTCTGGTGTAAATTCTCCCTCTCTCCACCAGAAATCTACCACGTCCTCCCGCCGGATGAGGAACCGAGTACGGTCCATCCATGCGGAGTACCCCTCAAATAGTGGGGCCCACCACCGGGTCTCCTTAAAGGGATTAGGCCCTGGTTCCCGGTCGTCATCAAACGAAAACACCCCTGACGACCTTGTGGACCGCGGTTTGGACCACCTTGATGACCCCGGAGCCTTTACTGCCGGTTGGGGTACTGTATCCGCCACCCTCAATTCTCCTCCTCCCCGTGAGCCACCTTCCGTAGCTCCACTGAGCTGCCTCTCCCCAGTCCGTTTTTCCTCCCCCCCCAAAGGTATGTCCACAAGTTCCAAGCTGGGCGGTGAACCCGGTGACCGTGTGATAGGGGTAGGGGCATTAGCTAGGGCATGGGATTGGGTATAGGGGCATGGGACGGGACCCCACGGGGTTACGACCCGCTCCTGGCTGTCCGTAGACTGGTCCAAGGATGATGTCTCACCCTCCTCAGTCCTGACACCGTCTCTCCATTTTCTGGGCAATACGAGCGGTCGGGGGCCTTCCCCCAATCGCCGAAGCGTCGCTGCTTCCCCTTCCTGGGTTCCGCCGTCGCCACCGGAAGTGACGTCCTCCCCGGAACCGGAAGCGTCGCCATCTCGCGTTGGACCCCCATGCGGGATCTCTTCTTCCACGACGACATCCGGTTGCTCCGCCGTCGCCACCGGAAGTGATGCCGTTCCTCCACGTGCGCGTTGGGCCTGGCGCGGCCCTTCCAGCGCTTCGCCGTCTGTTGTGACCAGGTAAGAGATAGGGCTTTTTGGCTTACCCATCCGCAGGGGTGTAGGCGTCTCTCTCCCATCTCCGCCAGGTCCTGGGATGGCGGGACTCCGTCGGTCGGATCGCCGATCTGCGGGGGACGTCCGGTCACTCACCCCACGGGGCGTCGTTCTTCCCGTCTGTCTTTTCCGCTCCGTTCTTGCTACCGCCAGCTCACGGAGGTCCTCATCAGAGTAGTCCCCTCGCCCCGACCTAGGGGTCGCGGGGCGGGGTGAAAGTCTCTTTGCCCCTGTCTCGGGGTTTAATCCAGCCGCCTCAATGGCCAGTGACCCAGCCGACTTGACCGGCTCCAGTCCTCTATCTCCGGGACTCGCGCGGTTCATCCACAACGCGCCCGGGGACTCAGCAGAGCGCCGTGTCACATCCACCGGGGGGTCAGCAGCCTGTATTGGGACGAATGTGGGCATAGGCCACAGATACAAAGTCCCGCAATGAGGGCAACGTGCCATCGTATTCACAGTACCTCCGGGCAGCCCGCATTGTAGGCAGAGCCCGACTACCGTCTCTGTATTGGCCACCCTCACCACCAGCACCCCGCCGGGCACTGAGTAGGGCTGGGTGGAGACCATAGTGCCCACAGTGGAGGAGCAGGCCATTCTTGGTACAGGAGTCACTTCCTGTACAGGTCTCTCCTTCTCTGTGGTTCCTCGCAACTGACTGGTGGAAGTTGCTGGATCCGCCACTCCCTGCTTCGGCTCCTCCCTTCTCTGACAGAGTTGGAACCCGCCCCCAGGGGTTGCAATAATGGGCGGGTCCCACAGGGGAATATCATGCCCCTTAATTAAGGCCGCACCTCTCTCAGTCCTGGTGGGCGCGGTCTGCGTTTTCGCGCCAATTTCCTCCCCAGAGCTGGATTCCTTTCCCGCGGCTAGTTCCCGCCTTCTCCTTGCAGCAGCTTTTTGCACAAGGTACGCTTCTTTCTTGCAAATCACCTCCACGGCCGGAACTACTTTTTGTAGTGGCGCCGTCTGGATATCAGTTCCTGGGCCCAGTGGGTGCATCCCCACAGGCCATAATTGAAAGTCACTCCCCCTGGTAGAAATCAGGGGAGGGTCCCATAAACTCAACGGTTGACTCAGCACAGGGGCTGAATTAGTCACTGTCCATCCCGGCGCAGCCATAGCTTTCGCGCCATGCCCCCCATCAGGGCGGGGCTCTGCTGTTCGCGCCATTCCCGGCCAGCTCTGTGCAAGTCCTGCAGCAGCCATTTTTTCTGCGCCTGGCCCATGCGGTTTCCCTAGCAAGCGGGAACCGCCATTTTGGTTGGTTTTGGCGCCCAAAAAGTCCATTCGTTCGCTCTCCTCACGGGGTTCTCCCCCAATTATGACAATTTCCTCACACTCTTCAAGGGTGGCCCCTCGCTGTCCCAGGCAGGATACAAACGGGGCAGCCACGGCCTTTGCTCCGCTCCAGAGCAAACTCGTTAAGGACAATTCAGCGACAGTCTGCTCTTCAGTGGGTTGCACGCCACGGGTGCCCTCCCCATCAGCCTCTGTCCGCCCTTTTACTTTCTCCGCGCCACGCGAATCCTCCACTCTCTCATAACAGTTGTCGTACATGAGGCTCCACTCTGCGGGGCAGCCACCACACCGGTACAATAAAGATTAGCTCAGATGCACCACCACATGTGTACTTTCTCTAGGTGTGACTCAGGGTTGCACTACCTCAGGCTAGGCTCACTCTCTCAGTGTCTGCTGTGACTCCTTCCTCCCAGTCTGTGCTCCCTACGGTGAGTGTCTGGAATGGCTAGGTACTCTGGCTGGCTCTGCCATGCAGTACTTGGGGCGTCTACCTGTCTTGGTCAGCCTAGCGCAGACCCTCTCCAGGACTCCTGACCAAGTTAACAGGCTGTCCCTTCTGGCATCCTACCAACTAGCACTGCCTCAAGGTGACTCGGTCAGCTATAGCCCGCTCCAGACCCCTCACTCCTTTCAGGCCCCTAGGTTGTCCCTGCGAACTGACAATATCCCGTCAGCCCCCTGACCACCCCTAGGTCCGTCCCTACGCAGCACAAAGTGGCAGCAGACACTTCTCCCTGTTTCCAAGTGACCTAGCTAAAACCTGTCCTGTTGACGGATCTGATCTCAGCAGCTCGCCTCCAAATGTAACGGTGTTTCTGGCCCGGCCTGACCCACCCAATCTCACATTCTGCCAGCAGGAGAGATGACTGTAGGCATTTTACATGACCGCTACATTCTCCCCCTGGTGAATCCCATCGTCCTCGCTGGGACCTAAATTTGTATACCTCTTTCCAGGAAGCACTGCAACAGAAAACATAATTAACATCACACGATTCAAATACAGTATACATGAATACAGTCATCCGCCAAGCCCGCCCCGACCAGCAGCCACAGACCCGCAGGATGCGTCAGTACCCCCTAAAAATAGTGATCTGGGTCAGGTTTCCTCACTTCCCGGTTACCCATATCCAGGACCGTAACATAATAATGCCTAGGTGATCCTCTCTCTGGCACATAGGTCACTCTATGTTTGTGAACATTTCTCCCTATGCTCCACACTCGCATCAGGGTGTCTATTCTTTCTTCTGCCTTTTTACCTACTATGTCACTCCCCCTATTGGTTAAGTACAGCTCTATAGTTTCTTGGAGCCACGATTCCCTATTGTCCTCAATTTCATCCATCAGGGGTTCCGGAACATAGGGATACTCCAACCCATGGGATTTTTTATACTTGACTATTATAGCCCTCTCCGCCCTACTGACCCTGGTC
>WSYH01007517.1:0-32836 GCA_036426205.1 Ascaphus truei | reverse complement strand
AGTACAGCGTTTCAAAACTGGGATTTGGTTGAACAACTTATGACTCCTATGTTCATATCCAGAATACCAGTCACAGTGTAGGTTAAATGCGAACCCTTTCTTTTAATTATTTAATTGGTGGAAGCCGTCACACACCATGGATTGCTCACGACATTAACTCCACCCACCAATCACTAGATGTGGTATATATGTCCGTCTATGGCGACTCCCTATACTCCAAAAAGAGGCTCAGGAGAGCTCTACTATCAAATATTTGAAATAAACCCTAATCCCTAATATATATATATAATTAGGTGGTGCACCCTTGAGCAAAGATAATGCAAAAAACAAAGAAATACACCACCAAAAGACAGTAATTGTGAACGCTCAAAACCGAGGCACTCAAAGGGTGCCAGTACCCCCTGCAGAAATTAAATGTCCCGGTCACGTGACATGGAAGCTTTCAAAGTGCAGAGGATACCGGCACCCCATAACAGGGCCTGTATCTCCTGAAGTAGGGGGTCCCCTGACCTGAAACCAATGCAGTTCAGCTCCGGAGACCCCCTGCTCATGTACACTATTATTAAAATGCCAAATCTCCATGAAAATGTTACAGGTGGCTTATTTTTTCTATCAGCTACCGTACGTGAAGTTTCAGAGCGCTTGCAGAGGGAAAAAACCTTGCACGCACGATAAGCCAGTTTTGGGCACGTCCGATAGAAAATGGCCTCAGTGCCTTAGTGAATCGTCCTGCCAGCTTCATTTTTCATCGGACGTGCTAATTTTTTTCAGGCCAGCGCGAAAGCTCGGAGCTTAGTGCATATCCCCCTAAGTTTTTCAAGAACAGCTGATGCAACTCTTTCCTCCCAACATACAGGCTTGGATCTTTGACAATAAGCCCAAAACCTGGAAGAATGCTGCTCGGATGGCCGACGAGTATGTGGTCAGCAGGATTGCGCTGGATGAGCCAGCAGTTCCCAGAGCAGGGGCCCGAGCAGCCCCGGGAGCTAAAACTACCCCTCAGTGGACAGTTAAAACTGCAGCCGCAAGCAAAGCGACATAAGCTTCAGAATTCAATCTCGAGAGTAGGTGTTCTACCTTCAACAAGGTCGGGCACCTTAGACCAGATTGCCCGGACTGGGACCAGTCTGGAGGACCCCATCAGGGGCACCGCTCCCAAGCAGCGAAACCAGTCGCCCGTGTGCGACTGGCACCATTGGAGGGAACAAGCGCAGCCGTGATGCCAGCCGACAGAGGGATGACAACGGAGGCACCAATCCATTCCACCTCAGGTCCTGCAGTGGAGGATGGGGGTATCAGGTTGCGCCAGTCGGGCTGCAACCCAATGATGCACGGCAGAAGCATCTGCGGAGGGTGACCATCGGAGACCGGCAAGCAGACGGGTTGCTGGACTCCGGTGCCACCGTGACTATGGTCCGCCCTGATACAGTATGGTGAGGCCAGAGGATTTGCACCAAGGCACCGGGATGCAAGTAACCATGTCAGACGGAGTACCACGGTCACTCCAAGTTGCCAGGGTCTTTTTGGACTGGGGGGGCGGGTCGTGGCATGAGGGAGGTGGGGGTATTGCCCAAGTTGGATGCTGAGGAGCTCCTTGGCAATGATCTGGGGCATATTATCTGTGTTTTTATTACGGAGCTGACGTCTGCTGCACCGGTTACAGCGATTACCAGGAGCCAGTCCGCAAAGATCTCAGCAGCAGCCCCTGTCCCCCTGCATTTGGGACCTATGGTTCCAGCATTCTCTGAGGAGAACAGACAGGTAAGCCAGACTCAGTCCGCTCCTGACACTTACTTACTGTACCCTGTCCCTGTTCCCTGTCCCCCTGACTCTGGTATGACCGGGGGTTGGCCAGAATTAGGCACTCAGTTTAGGGAAGCCCAAAACCTGGGAGGACGCTGCCCAGATGGCCTAAGAGTATGTGGCTGGAAGGATGGCGTTGGACGAGCAAGCAATTCCAAGAGCAGGGGCCCGAGCAGTCCCGTTAGCTAAAACTACCCCTCAGTGGACAGTAAAAACTGCAGCAGCAAGCAAAGCGCCAAAAGCTGCAGAATTTAAACATGAGAGGAGGTGTTTTTCCTGCTACAAGGTTGGGCACATTAGACACGATTGCCCGGATTGGGACCGGTCTGGAGGACCCCCTCAGGGGCACGGCTCCCAAGCAGCGAAACCAGTCACCCGTGTGCGCCTGGCACCATCGGACGGAACCAGTGCAGCCATGATGCCAGCCGACAGAGGGATGACCATGGAGGCACCAACCCTTGCCACATCAGCACCTGCAGTAGAGGACGGAGGGCATCAGGTTGCGCCAGACAGGATGCAACCCAACGAGGCCCTGAAGAAGCATCTGCGGAAGGTGACCATAGGAGACCGGCAAGCAGACAAGTTGCTGGACTCCAGTGCCACCGTGACTCTTGCCATGACACCTTCCGTTACCTGAGGTCTGCTGCTACTCTCCACTCAGAGGCCTGCTTTGGACTCCTGTGCGGAAGCGCTAGTTTTTCCCCGGCGCTGCCCTGCGGTGTTCTTCGGCCAGACTGCTGTTTCCCCCTACAGAGACGGTATCATGGGCTGTTCCTGCTCCTTGCGCAGAGGCCACTCCCGCGCTCACACTCTTATGCTGAAGTGGGAAGCTCCTGTCTACCCATTGCCGAAATCCTGCCCGAACAATGACGATACTGCCTTCTCTAATCCTGACCTTGGCTTGTCCCCACACTTCGCTGCCTTCTCCAGTTCTGATCCCGGCTTGTTTGACAATGGACTTGGCACTCCGGATCCGACTATGTGGTCTAAGGTCGGTGATTATGTAACCCCACCTCAGCCCCGCGGTCCGGTCCCGGTTTGTGGCGAGCACGTCCGTGACACTACTCTACTGGCTCATCCCCATGACCGCGGCAAGTATCAGGACTAATCCACTATCTCCAATCCAGACAAGGCTATGCTGACAATCCATTCTCCAGGCTTGCCTCCGCGCTGTGGGTGCGCAGAGGTAATGCTGATGGAGAGACTCTCAGCCTTCCTCAGACACACTACCGAAAAGTTTCGTAAGACCTGGGATCCATGGCAAGAAGCCGAAACTTAGGAGACTGTCAGGGTAACAAAGAGAGGAACTACTGTAGATTCAGATAAAGGAAGAGATGGAACAACCTTCCTCTCCACCCTCCCCTCCCTTCCACCCTCCCCCCTCCCCCTTCCCATCCCCCCCCCCCCCAATGTTTTTTTTCTTTGTTATATCTTATCAAATTGTTTAAAAGTATAAAAACAATGTCAAAAAATGTTGGGGACAGAGGAAGCCCAAAGGGACTACCATAGATATATGTTACGAATATTGTCATGTAATAATCTAATAATCTTGTTGGAGAAGAATAAACTCAATAAAAATATTTGAAAAAAACCCACATTACCCACCAGAATAATGTAAATGTAAGTATTACTTACCCCTGTAAACCCCTGTTTGGCTTCTCATGCTGTGGATCCAGGGACAGTAAAGCTGGCTACACATGTAAATATATGCATACAGTACGTTCATTTTATTTAATCCTCCAATATAAAAAGTAAATACAAGTAGATATCACCGCATTAAATATATGTAAGAATTCCTGTATATAAAACTGTTATCTTGTTCCTCTCTTAGGATAGTTTCGGCCAGACTCCTCGGTCAGTGTGCAGTGAGAGCTGTTCTCCTGGATACAGGAAAGCTTCTCAGCAGGGACAGCCCGCCTGCTGCTATGTCTGTGTGCGATGTTCAGAAGGAGAGATCTCTAACACAACAGGTCAGTGCAAGAGACAGCCTCATACATTGAGAAACATATTCCATACAGTATGAGAAGGATTCTTTTCATGCTGCGTCTTTCATTCAATGTTCTAGTATTTGTATTTTTCCTAGAGAAACACATAAGTTATGTATGCTGTGATTCCTTTCTTTTATTACACTACAATTACAGCTCTGTACACCATGATTTCCTCTATTAAAAATTATAATGCTGGTCCACTTAAAGGCATCACAACCTACATCAAATATACTGTATACAGGCATACCCCGCATTAACGTACGCAATGGGTCCAGAGCATGTATGTAAAGCGAAATGTACTTAAACTGAAGCACTCCCTTTTTCCCACTTATCGATGCATGTACTGTACTGCAATCGTCCTATACGTGCAGAACTGATGTAAATAACGCATTTGTAACAGGCTCTATAGTCTCCCCGCTTGAGCACAGCTTCGGTACAGGTAGGGAGCCGGTATTGCTGTTCAGGACATGCTGAGAGGCGCATGCGCGAGCTGCCGTTTTCCTATTGAGCGATATGTCCTTACTCGTGAGTGTACTTAAAGTTAGTGTCCTTAAAGCGGGGTATGCCTGTACTATTACATTTTGGGATCATGGAAAACTGCAACAATAATACAATATTCAGAAACGATATCCTGTGTACATTTATAGCTAGTGATTTTACAACAGCTACTGTACAGTAATTGTACATGTAGCGCACTTTCCCCCACCCCCTGGGAGATATGGCGGCTACTGTGTGAGTGGGGCATTACCTGTGGCTCACAGGAGGCCTGAACCTCTGCTGCTGGGAACCTGGAGTGTACATGATCCATCTGGTGAAAGCACCTCCACCTGCATGGGATCCTAACAGTGTTGGATAACCCCATGCAGGACACTATATAAGTAATACACACTGTTATAGTATAACAAGTTTACCGAACGTGTAAGAATAATAACGATAATAAGAGAACCACTCTGGACACTTAGGGCCATAACACCACACCGTGCCCCCAGCACTGTGTCCATACCCCATGTGGAGTTTACCCCAAAGTACTGAGGTGCCCCTGGCACCCAACCACCCTGGTGTCCACAGTCAACCCACCAAAAGTGTATGTGACAGCGCTGTCCACACCCGTGTGTTACTGTTGGTGCACTTGTAGAATGGTGGTAAACCTGCCGGGTGCTCCAACACCCGTTAGTGCCAACTGAAGATAAGGGATCTGCTGATCCAGTGACGTTTTCCGTGATGGCGTCCACCTCCATGTGAGATGGTATCAAGTTGGAGTGTCCCACCGTGAAGTCTGTGCCTTTCGACCACAGGCCACAACTGCTGTGCGGCGTTCTGCTGTGTCCCTGACACTAATGAAGCTAATCGGGGCAGTGTTCTTCTCTAAGGGGCCTGTCCCTATAGCAGCCACAAGCTTTGTGGGAGTCATGGCCTAGCTGGGGCCTAACAGGGGATACCTTGACCTAGTGCAGGGGCCACAGACACCCTGCACACACAACCTACACTTTCCTGCTCCCAGCTCCGACTGGCATTGTCTCCTCAGCACGCCAAATGTATCCGCTAAGTTGCAGGGGAATCCGGCCGCACGATCGGCTGCTGCCGCCATGTGACAGCAGCCCCTTAGGCTACTGGTGGGGTGGGGGGGGGGGAATAAGGGGAACCCCTGCTATATACAAAAATGTGTGAGTACTGTAAATTATCTTACTAGAAGGTGACACTTTTTTAATTGACAGAATAATATATTTTGAATATAAGCTTTTGAGAGCAATGCAGTTCTAATCTACATATTATTAGTAGCAAGTGTAAGAAAAATAAGCCATACAATAAAATGTTCAAAGGCTGTGCTGATAAAGACCCGAACAATGGGTCATTGGCAGCCTGTGGGTGGTCTGTTGTTTAGACTGACATATCCCATGGAGAGATGTCCCACTGCCAGGGGATGCTGCAGTCAGTTCTGCGTCAGCAGAAAGATTTGGGGCCTCATGCAGTAAGCGGCGAAAATTCACTTTTCGGCAGTTTCTCTCCAAAAATGCCTGTTGCAATTCAGTAAGCCCCAAGCAGCTGGTGAAAAGAGCCAAAGTCGCCATTTTTTTGTCGAACATTTTCAGCAGCCACGCGGCGAAAAGCCACTTTTCTGCGCTGTTCACCACGTTTTTAAACTCGCTTAATTCTATAAGCCCTGAGCAGCTTTTCGGCGCTCTAGAATGCCAATTTCCTCTCCAAACCGTCCCGACACAAAAAGCTGGCAAGAGGGTGGGGAGAAGCGGCGGATGAGTGGTGAGACGAGACTTAGAATTTTTTGGCCTTTTTCCTGCCTCGGATTGATGTCAGGGTCTGCGGAGCGCATACCCATTAATACCAACACCGTAGACCCCCGGCATGAAGCCGATGCAGGAAAAATGCATTTACAGCCCACTTCATTACCTTAGTGGCTAACCGCTAAGGCAATGAAGGGGTAACAACATGTTTAGGATCCAGGGCAGGAAGGGAGCAGTATCCTCAGGAACACCCAGAAAAAAATACAAAAATAATCATAGTGTAGTATGAAAAATACATATATGTCAAACTCTGAGACTTGGCTCTTATGGTGACCTACTTACAAAATGTAAGATTCAAAATAGCAGGTTTGTATTAGAGATGGATCTTTGGACACCTCAGCTTTGGACCACGGCATACAGCAGCATACATCAATAGGGTTGGTGTCAGGCAGGATGGTGTTTTTACTCTGGCAGCAGGTCCCAATCAGTCATATGCAATCATACAGAGATAATGGAAACAATAGTGCTTTACCAGATAACACAAAGTTTTATCATAGAGACTTGCAGGACATGTACTCACAATATATTCAATGAGCACATTCACATCAAGGTATCTTTAGGCAGTTGGATATCGGCACGGCAGATGGAAAACAAATCCCTCACTCCACTCCGCTCACTTGTCCTCCACGAGGGTGCCCCCTCGTCCGGTGCCGGATGGTTGGCGTCTGTCGTCACTTCCTGGCCTGGCGGTGACGACTTCCGGTAGGCGCGAGTAGAACGGAGAGTAGGAGGGACGCCGGTCCGCAGCTCTGCCTCCGTGGAAACAGCAGTACAACAGCTCCCCAACGGTGAATACAGCTGGGCTCTGCTAACTGGAACTAGAACTTCTTTGGCTCAACGCGTTTCACTGCATACCGCAGCTTCCTCAGGAGCAATGATAAAGTCCCCTACTGGGTGTTATTTAAATAGCCTTCTCAATTAAGGCAATTGGTGATGTAATCAAGCATAATTCCACACAGGATAATTAACATAATTACACACAGAGTCTCCCAAAATGGGTACATGATCTCTGTGGCCAAAAAAAACGACGCAATAAAATACTTTATTAATTATAAAAAAGAACATAAAACTGAGTACCTACATAGTTTAAAAATGATTAAATACTAAAATTAATTGGGGGTTGTTAGATCGAGATGCTTAATGGAGGGTAGAGAGAGAGAGAGAAACATATGTTAGTTAATCATAAATATCCAATATGGCTAACATTAATAAAAACATATTAAAAGTGAAAAATAAAATGCAAATAATAAGACTGACATGACTTAAAAAAGGATGACACAGGAAAGTGCAATTAAAGTGACTAGAGGAAGGGTGCAATCTCAAAATCAACATTAAGACCATGTGGTGTCAAAGTGTTAAGTTTATGCACCCAGTACATCTCTCTTTTACTTAAATCTAAATTTATGTCCCGTCCTCTCCAATGTTGTGTCACATGTTCTATCGCGGTGAATTTTAACCCTTTCGTATTGGAGTTATGAAAAAAGGAAAAATGTTTAGAAACATTATGTGACTGCACACTGCGCCTTATATTACTTAGGTGCTCCAAAATCCGTGTCTTAATAGCTCTTGATGTTTTGCCAACGTATTGGAGCCCGCATGGGCATTCCAGGAGGTAGATTATGTATTTAGAGTTACAGTTCATGTACTGTTTTATTTTGTAATTCTCATTTTTATTATTGCACCTAAATCCCTTCTTGTCTTGCTGTTTGTATTCGCAGGCTTTGCAAGAACCACAGCCATGGTAACAACATGTGCCAGGCTTATTGTGGGTAGTGTGTGGGTAAAGGGGGTATTTGGCCCTTGGTGGGTGTTTAGGCCTTGCGAGGGGGTTGCAGGTGTACTTAACCACTTCATTTCCTTAGTGGTTAATACCGCTAAGGTAATGAAGGGGTTACCCCTCCCGCTACCCACCTGCAAGGCCTAAACACCCATCCTTGGGGCTAATATCCCCTTCACCCACCCCGCTACCCACAATACAAAAAAGCACACTACAGCCCCTCTACCCACCTCCTTGGCCCCCAATAAACATTACTATATTTAATACACTACCCACCCACCCCCTGTGCCCCCAACAACCCCTATACCCCTTAACATACAGTACATATATTGATTTATTTTTATGCACAGGAATGATACTATATGCCGGCGGTGGCCCTCGGGTGGTGTCACGGTGGACACAAACTTATCAACAAAATCACTGGGAACTGATTGGAGCGAGACAGCGATAAAATAAACCTGTAAGTTTATTTATTTTCAGAATAACACACACAGTAAAACGAATAACATGGGATAAAAACACTTACAAGATGGTATAGGGCAAAATATCCCGGTGCAGGGATAACAATTCACCCTTGAATTCAGGACATCATGAACAGCACAGGGATGGGACTGCAGGCACCTTTTAAAGCTAAGGGACCTGGTTTTTAACATGAGCCTCATCGGATTGGCAATGAATTATCTTGCACCTATCAGACATTGCCAAGTAACATGGGAGAGCTGATTTAACCCTCCCCTGACAGCTCCAGACATGATCAGTGGGCATTGAACTAGCCCCCACTTAGAAAACAGAGCCTAATTATCTGAAAGTCTGTTTGAAGTGTCAGTGGACTGTCAAAGCTTTGTCTCAGGGTGTCACCTTTGACAAGCGAAATGGTTATCACCCAGTTGTGAGACCAGGTCTGCATATTCAATGGGGTGAGTCATAGCCACTTTGATCAGCATATTGTCTCACCTCTGGTATTACTTATCCACAGGGGTCGGGAAGTGTAGGACATCACAAAAGGACTTTAAGTGTTCTCCCCTTGCATACACTTAACCCATCGAAGCTCCATTTGGTGAGCTCTGCCATATATTATTACTTATAGCAAAAACATTGACAAGTTCTAAAATACATTTTCCAGCGAAGGAATTGCGTTATAAACATGTGTGCAATCTAAGCTAAACAGTATATGTACAGACATATCCAAAAATCAGCTGGATACCTTATTGCGAACCCAAGATACATGTTATGCTTCCTGACATCATATTGGGTACCTTACATTACACAGCCATTGACTTCCATGGGACAGCGCCACCTATTGAAGTAAAAAAGTGCCATCATGCAGGTTGTTTTTAAAATCCCATAGACATCTATGGGGCTGCAGGTTTGAACCCCTGAGGCATAGGGTAGCTGCATTTTTGACGCTGCAAACCGGGGAAGAAAATGACAGGGAAGGGAACAAAGTATTATACACACAATGCAGTTAACCCTTTCCCTCCCAAGATGCTTTAGGGGCCACACCGTTTAAAACGCATTGCAGCTGGGAAATTCAGCTGCAATCTGGGACAAATACAGATGGTGAAGGGGAATGCAAGTTATTACACACAGTTTACACATTAACCCCTTCAGTCCCAACACTATTTAGGGGCTCGATCATCACAAGTGGTCCCGGGGAGATGCCCGGGGGTCCCTGCTTGCCTCCAGTACCAATTCTGTGCCCCAAAAAGTTTTAAATAAAAAATACATCAATACTTATAAATTTGGGCCATTTTAAATCCCTGCATTTATCTTCAAACCCACAGTTTCCGCTGCTTGGTGCCTTAGGGACTGCCCGCATTTTCCACCATATTGTGATGCCGACACCTAATTGCAGTCTCTTTTGTCCCAAATGAGGCAGGGAACGCTGTATTTCTCTATAGTTGGGGTTTATTTACAGGGATAAATAATATGAATAGGCCCACCATCCCTTTAAGAAAAACCAAATAATAAAATCAAATCCTATTTCCATTAGGAAAGCTAACTACACATTCAGCTCCAACCCTTACTAACCCAGGTGGATAGCTAAGCTCATTCCACCCAAAACAGATATTATTGCTGAGCATATAAAGTCTTTGTATACAACAAATAAGGGGTTGGCTTATCTGTAAGTCCAGCTGGCGATGTCGCTGCTTCAACACACTCTATCGACCTTCCTTCTTCTCTTTGGGATTCAACCCCACGGGAGCTCAGGGAAACTCCTGTGTTCCTCTGTAACCAGCCATCACTGCTTCAGCACTGCTTCAGCACAGCTCTCACGGCAGTGACTCTCACACTTCTTTAGCCAGCCTCCATTAGCTGGGGAGCTCCTCTGTCTACCCCCTTCTCTGGGGAAAACGGTCTCACTGTGCCTTGCAGGTTCCAGCCTTTTAAAGAAACAAAAGACAAAAACAGAGCACTGCCAGGAGTCAGGTGGTAGAAAAATATAAAAATCTATTTATTCAGTAACACTCAACAAACATAACCCCTACAGGGTGAAACAAAAACTCCTACGCGTTTCGGACCATAGGGGTCCTTTATCAAGGAGACGAGTGTTTTAGTGACTCACACATCACAGTCTTGATACCCACTCCGTCACTCATTCTGCCCGTCAGTCCTGCGTAATTATTTTGGACACTTATACTTGAAGTTCCACCATCTCTGGAGCACCCATTTCTCCATATATCCAGCCTTTTAAAGCACTTCTTGACTATTCAGAACAGGTTGATTAGCTTCATTAGTTATCACCTGAATAGCCATTCCAAGGAGGATTAAATTAACTCTCTGTGGTGAAAAAGTCCAATAGCTGCCCCATTCAGCCACTAGAGGACAGTGATGGCACCACTAAATATCAAGATACAAAACAATCCTATAATGAGTATAACATATAAAATTAATATTAACAAACTAAAATATACACTCTAATATATGAACATAAAAATAATAAAATTATAATTAATAATATATATAGTGAAAAATGTAAATACAGTCCAAGTGTAAATGTCCAAACCCCAGAATGAGTCCTGATAGGTAATGCAGGAAATTGTACAGAATCCAAGGGTCCACGGCAGCTCTCAAATGGAAGAACCACTTCCAAGGCAGAATCCATACTGCTGCGGCACACTTTATTCTAACAAATCACCGGTTTGTCACCGGCTTGTTCCTGGAATGCGACGCTGGTCACCCGGAGCATACCGCGTTCCTTTTGCGTTCCCAGCCACGGGTCATGCCCGGCTGACGCGCGGTTGATGTGTTAATTAATAATGGTTCAGGATTTAATAGGCTGAAATGCTTCGAGTGTCCGCCAGATGGCAGAAATTCATGAATTGTAATGCAGTATATATATATATATATATACTGTACTGTATAACAACAATCCCTATAACCCCTAACATACACATACAGTACTGTACAATATATGCACATCAATGATATTATAGGCCGGCGGGTGCGAGATGTGTTTGCAGCAGAGAGAGATCCGCTGCTCTCTCTCTGCGCAAACATCGGCACATTAAAAATTATGTAAAATACATTTTTATGCATAGTGTACATGTGCAGGGGGTCTCCGGAGCAGAACCGCGTAGAGGGATACCGGGACCCCCTAAAGGGGCCTGTATCTCGGGGAGCAGGGGGGCCCCGGACCTGAAACCAACGCGCTTCAGCTCCGGAGACCCTCTGCACATCTACAATATAAATAAATCACACATATAAATAAATAAACAATCATTCCTACCTTAGCGGCTATCTGCTATGGTAACGAAGCAGCATGAATGTATTTTTAATAATATTGTACAGTGAGCAGGGGGTCTCTGAGCCACAAATCAAAGCTCAGGGGACCCCCTGCTCCTGCACAATATTATTAAAATACAGAAATGCTGCTTCATTACCTTAGCGGCAAACCGCTAAGGCAATGAAGGGGTTAACCCACCGTGACCGCTTTATTGTGGGTAGCGGGGGTGGGTGAAGGGGGTATTTGGCCCTTGGTGTGAGTTTAGGACTTGCGGGGGGGTTGCGGGGACATGTAAACCAAGCAAAGGTATACCGGGACCCCCTAAAGGGGCCTGTATCTCGGGGAGCAGGGGGGCCCCGGACCTGAAACCAACGCGGTTCTGCTCCGGAGACCCCCTGCACATCTACACTATGAGTAAAACACTCATATAAATAAACAATCATTCCTTACCTTAGCGGCTATCTGCTATGGTAACGAAGCAGCATGAATGTATTTTTAATAATATTGTACAGTGAGCAGGGGGTTCACTGAGCCACAAATCAAAGCTCAGGGGCCCCCTGCTCTTGCACAATATTATTAAAATACAGAAATGCTGCTTCATTACCATAGCTGATAGCCGCTAAGGCAATGAAGGGTTAAGGCAGAATAGCATGTTTATTGGGGACATTTGCCCCCAATATCATTGCAATAAAAAACATACAGTTACACCCCCTGTGTATTTAAAATACATAAAACAACAATAAATACATGAAATCATTGATTTTTAATGTGTATGTTAAAACTTCATTGCCTTGACTGTAATCTGTGTAAACCCCACCCCCTATTGTGTCAGTTTAAATCTCCTTGCCTGTGTTTCTGGTGAGTGCAGTGTATGTAAATGTGGGGAGGGGACGGGGAATGGGGAACCCAAGTGCATACAGTACTGTTATAGCAGCGCTCACTGCCAATGGCCCCCACCCCCCACCCGATTGTGGCTTAACCACCCTCACCCAATACCCACAAATGAGGCCTAACCACATATCCTTTGTCCCCCCCCTACCACCGCCCCATCCTGCCCATGGCCCCTCCCGCTGCTGCAAAACAGAGACCAAAAACTGAAAAATCCTAAGTAATGTCCCCTAACCCTTAATCACCATAGCGGGTATTAACCCGCTACAGTCATTAAGGGTTGTTAACCCACCAACCCACCACCGGGGGCACCTAAATACCCTCACCACCACAACCCCCCACCCCGTCAGGCCTAACACACTAAACACCACTCAACAAGGGAGGGCCTAACCCACATACCGAGAGGGAAAACCCCCCCCGCCCCACCCCAGTACCCAACATAACAAAAATCAACTACATGTGTACCCTATCGTATAAACATAAGTTTTTTATTTAAATTAATTAACCACCACTACTGTGCCCCCCATAAATACAAGATCTATCCTTTTACAAACAGGGTCAATTGACACAGCCCACGAGAGTCCACGGTGGGATGAGGGGGGCACCTGGCAGACATTATCTACTGATGGTACAGCAGCCCTTTTCAAAAACAGGTTTCTGGAGCTGGATGAGTTGGGAGTCTGCACAAGCGCATGGCCCCCAGTGGTCTCCTTGGAACCAATTGGGTCCCGGACGGCGTAGTAGGCCCGTGGATTGTCTGGCGAGGCCCGGGTCAGACCACGGGTTGACGGCCGGGTTGTCCCTTTTTTTGTTGGTGGGGCGTCATGGGTGTGGAATCCGGAGTGCCACTATGGAATCCGGGAGACTACTGGTTGGGTTGCCACATCACAGAAGTGGGACCACACATATTCATACCCCTGCACCTACCGGGTCAGGTGGTGCCCACCACAGAAGTGGACCACACAGCTTCATCCCCGCGCCACTTACGGGTTCGGTGTTGCCCCTACAGATGTACGGCTCTGATTCATCCCCGCATGGTGTCACGTGGGAACCCCAGCCGTGTACCCGTGGGAGTACCCGAGGATGGAAACCACACGTGTGGACTCCAGATAAGGTACCACGCAGACCCACGGACAAACCCTGAATTGAAAAAAATAAACCTGGCCAATTAATATTCAATACATACACCTCCCCCCTCCCCCCCAACACCTACAGTACAATAATGTGCAAAATAACTATTATCCAGATATGGATAATAGATTAATTGCCCATTATTAAAAACATTAACTAGCATATTCAAATAAATAAAGTACTACTGACCTCATCAATACGAAGTGTCCGTCGCCAGCAACATCCTTGTCTTGCCCACAAAATACATAGCCAAAACAAAGCCAATACATTGCATGTACATTCAGATATCAATTAACCCCTTAAACACCTTATCGGATAATAACTGCAAAGGTAATTAAGGGGTTAAGCCACACTGGCCCGATACCCACCCTTCACTAAGAGAATGGAAACAAAAGAAAACAGCACACAACGCCAAATAGTGAAGCAAATTCAACAATATATTTTCAAATTAAAAAGGGTAATATATCTGCGTACATAAAAAAGGTTGGTAAAGTGCATTTAGTGTGTATCACACTGTTTACCACTCGGCAGCTTTTATCTGGAGAATCGGGTGCTTGCTTCCCTCTACTGGTGCCGCTCCGTTGGTTCTGGGGCAGGACGTCAGTCTTTCACTCCCAAGGGGGTTTCCCTTCACGCAGCCAGGTTCAGCTGATGGTATTGGGGCTCGGTGAAATCGCTCCGGCTTCCAGGCCGTATGGAGCTGCTCCTGTACCTCAGCAGGTGTATCCTCTACACGGAGGTTAGACCACAGCTTGCAGGGGCATACTCAGCGTGCCACGATGCCGCTCCGTCGCGGGACACTGTGTGATGACGTCACTGTCTCCACAGCAGTGGTGGAATCAACAGGGAAGTTTGAACAGTCTCTCAGAGTCTCTCACAAGTGCCCAAAACAGCACACAGGATAGATAAAAGCAGGGCAGGCCAGTAAATAGACAAGGGCCAATATAAGCAGATATAAGGCAATAGAATGTTACATCCAACGCGTTTCGTAGAATTAACTACTTCTTCAGGGAATAATTAGGCCATTACCCAGAGGTCTTATATACCTCACATAGATACCTTATTGGTCAACCAATTAGGAATAGACCAATCATCTATAATAGGTAATGCTCAATGTGATAGGTAAGATGTATAATTTACTTACTTTTAAAGCAACAACTTTATTAACAAAAAAGAAAAATATAAAAATACATATTTAATTAGAACTTACACATAAACAAAACCTAGCATAAATAATTAAAAACATGCTGGAATAAAAGAACCACAATAAGTTATTACCTTAAAAAAAAAATCAATTTCTTGTTGCGATGAATTGGCTCAGGGCATAAACACATGTAAGGCAACTTCTAATCTGTGGTAATATGCACAATTTGTAAACTACCAAACATCCTGACAAAACTACACCTAGTTTATTCACAAAATAACGGAGAGGGAAGTTTTGTTTAAAAACTTGGTATGACTTTATTTTTAGTACATTCAACATATGTATACCTATTTGGAATGTCGTGTGGTAGCAATTGTAGGTGACAGAACCAAAACGCAGGCCTTAAGGTCCGTATTCAGGAACATGTCAGAAAATATTATATAAAATGGGTTTTGCAAAACACATAGTGAGCTCTATGACACTTCCTGATCAACCATAAACAAGATCCGTCATGTCTCACTTTTAAGAGGGATTCAGTAATTCCTTGAATAGAAGAGGAGGGACAGAGTCAAAACACTGTCTTCCAAAGAGAACATATTGGACGAACATAAATAGTGATTACTAGTCTCCAAGGGATTAATTAGGAGTGTGGCGGGGATTTAATTTTTTTGGGACTTTCTTACATCTTTATGGCTCTCCACCCCTCTGTCGTAGGTGGCTGGTATCAGATGTCTTTGAATATCTGTTTTCTTGCCTGTTTTATGCGGTTTATTTCTAGTTACATTTCCGATGCAATTAATGATGGTTAGTCTATTAAGTCAACGCTGAATTGTGTTCTTGTTATTCCGCATGTTTTTAATTATTTTGTGTTTTGTTATTGTGTAAGTTTTAATTAACTTAGTATTTTTATATTTTTCTTTTGGTTAATTAAGGTTGTGCTTTTAACAGTAGATTTGGGAGGGAGGTGGGGGGGTATTGCCAAGTGGGATCGCTGTGAGGAGCTCTTGCAATGATCTGGGGATATTCTGTGTTGTATTACGGGCTGACGTCCTGCTGCACGGTTACAGCATGACCGGAGGCCAGTCCGCAAAGATCTCAGCAGCAGCCCATGTAACCCCTGCATTTGGGGACATGGTCCAGCATTCTATGAGGAGAACAGACAGGGTAAGCCAGACTCAGTCACGCTCCGACAATTAATACTGTACCCTGTCCCTTTCCCTGTCCCCCTGACTCTGGTATGACCGTGGGGTGTCCAGAATTAGGCAACTCAGTTAGGGAAGCCCAAAAACCTGGGAGGACGCTGCCCAGTGGCCTAGAGTATGTGGCTGAAGGATGGCGTTGGACGAGAACAATACAAAAGCAGGGGCATACCCGAAGCAGGTCAGTTAGCTAAACTACCACTAGTGGACAGTAAAAACTGAACGCAAGCAAGCGCCAAAAAGCTGCAGAATTGACCAACATTGAGAGGAGGTTGTTTTTCTGCTACAGGTTGGGCACATTAGACACGATTGCCCGGAATTGGGGACCGGTATGGAATGGACCCCCTCAGGGGCACGGCTCCAAAGCAGCGAAAAAACAGCCTCAACCAGTGTGGCGACTGGCACCATCGGAAGGAACCAGTGCAGCCATGATGCAGCCGACAGAGGGTCGTATGACCATGGATTTGGCACAAACCCTTGCCACATACAGCACCTGCAGTAGAGGACGGAGGCATCAGGGTTGCCGGCAGGAAAGATCGCAACCCAACAGCCCTGGAAGGAAGCATCTGCGGAAGGTGACCATAGGAGCGGAGGGACCGGGCAAGCAGGAGCAGTTGCTGGACTCCAGCTGCCACCGTGACTCTTGCAATGACACCTGCCTTAATGAGGTTGCTTGCTACTCTCCACTCAGAGCCTGCTTTGACTCTGTGCGGAAGCGCGAGTTTTCCGGGCGCTTGCCCTTGCGGTGTTCTCGGCAAGACGCTGTTTCCCCCTACAGAGACGGTATCATGGGCTGTTCCTGCTCCTTGCGCAGAGAGGCCACTCGCGCTCACACTCTTATGCTGGAAGTGGAAGTCCTGTCTCCCCATTGCCGAACTCTGCCGAACAATGACGATACTGCCTTCTTTTTTTTTTTACAATCTGACCTTGGCGGCTTGTCCCACCACTTCTGCTGACCTTCTCCAGTTCTGAGACCGGCTGTTTGACAATGGACTTGTCACTCCGGATCCGACTATGTGGTCTAAGGTCGGTGATTCTGTACCCCACCTCAGCCCCGCGGTCCTGGTCCCGGTTTTGTGTGGCGGAGCACGCCCAGTGACACCATTACTGGCTCATCCCCATGACCGCGGCCAAGTATAGGACGAATCCCACTCTCAATCCAGGAAAGGCTATGCTGACAATCCATTCTCCAGGCCTTGCCTCGCGCTGTGGGTGCGCAGAGGGTAAGATGATGGAGAGACTCTCAGCCTTCCATCAGACACACTACCGAAAAGGTTCGTTAGACCTGGGATCCATGGAAGAAGCCCGAAACTTAGGAGCCTGTCAGGGTAACAAACGAGAGGAACTTACTGTAGATTCAGATAAAGGAGAGATGGAACCACCTTCCTCTCCACCCTCCCCTCCCTTCCACCCTCCCCCACGCCCCCTTCCCATCCCCCCCCCCAATGTTTTTTTTCTGTGTTCTTATACTATCAAATTGTTTAAAAAAGTATAACAACAATGTCAAAAATGTTGGGGACAAGGAGCCAAAGGGATACCATAGATATATGTCTTTTACGAATAGTGTCATGTAATAAATCTAATACTCTTGTTGGAGAAGACTAAAACTCAATAAAAATATTTGAAAAAAACCCACTTACCACCAGAAAATGTAAATGTAAGTATTACTTACCCCTGTAAACCCCTGTTTGGCTTCTCATGTGTGGATCCAGGGACAGTAAAGCTGGCTACACATGTAACTATATGCATACAGTTACGTTCATGTTATTTAATCCTCAATATAAAAGTAAAATCAAGTAGATATCACCGCATATTAAATATGTAAGAATTTACTGTATATAAAACTGTTATCTGTTCTCTCTTAGGGATTAAGTTTCGGCCAGGACTCCTCGGTCAGGTTGCAGTGTGAGAGCTGTTTCCTGGATACGGAAAGCTTCTCAGAGGACAGCCCGCCGGCTGCTTGTCTGTGTGCGAGTTCAGAAGATGAATCTCTAAACAACAGGTCAGTGAAAGAGACAGCCTCATACATTGGAGAACATATTCCATACAGTATGAGAAGGATTCTTTCATGCTGACGCTTTCATTCATTGTTCTAGTATTTGTATTTTTCCTAGAGAAACACATAACGGTATGTATGCTGTGATTACTTTCTTTTTATTCACTAAATTTACAGCTCTGTTACACCATGACTTTCCTCTATTAAAAATTAAATGCTGTCACTTAAGGCATCTCCAACCTACATCAAATATACTGTATACAGATACACCGCATTAACGTACGCAAGGGTCCAGAAGCATGTAGTAAAGCGAAATGTACTTAAACTGAAGCACTCCCTTTTCCAACTTATCGATGCATGTACTGTATGCAATAGTCCTATACGTGCAGAACTGATGTAAATAACGCATGTAAAAGGCTCTCAGTCTCCGCTGAGCACAGCTTCGGTACATGGTAGGGAGCCGGGTTATTGCTGTTCAGACATGCTGAGAGCGCAGGCGAGAGCTGCCGTTTTCCTATTGACGGATATGTTTACTAGTGGAGTTGTACTTAAAGTTAGTGTCCTAAAGGGGGTATGCCCTGTACTATTACATTTGGGATAATGGAAACGCAACAATAATACAATATCAGAAACGATATCCTGGTGTTTTTAACATTATAGCTAGTGATTTTACAACAGCTACGTACAGTTAATTGTACAGTAGCGACTTTCCCCCCACCCCCTGGGCGAAGATATGGCGGCTATCTGGTGATGGGGCATTACCTGTGGCTCACAGGAGGCCTGAACCTGGTTGCTGATGGGAACTGGATGTGTACATGTCCATTGGTGAAAAAGCACCTAAACCTGCATGGGATCCTAACAGTGTTGGCATAACCCCATGCAGGAAATATATAAGTAAGACACACTGTTATTAGTATAACACGTTTAACGGAACGGTAGAAAATAAAGATATAGCGAACACTCTGACACTAGGGCCATAACACCACACCGTAGGCCCCCCCCAGCACTGTGCCCATACCCCATGGGGAGTTTACCACAAAGGACTGAGGTGCCCTGGCACCCAAACCACATGGGTGTCACACAGTCAAACCACCAAAAGTGTATGTGAACAGCGCTGTCCACACCCGTGTGTTACTGTTGGTGCACTTGTAGAATGGTGGTAAACCTGACGGGTGCTCCAAACACCCGTTAGCTGCCAACTGGCAAGATAAGGATCGCTGATCCAGTGGACGTTTTCGTGATGGCGTCCACATCCATGTGAGATGGTATCAAGTCGGAGTGTCCCACCGTGAATCTGTGCCTTTAGGGACCACAGGCCAAAAATGCTGTGCGGAGTTCTGCTGTGTCCTGACACTAAATGAGCTAATCTGCGGGCCAAGTGATTCTCTCTAAGGGGGCTTGTTCCCTTAGCAGCCAAAGCTTTGTGGGAAGTAAGTCAGGGCATAGCTGGGGCAAAACAGGGGATACTTGACCTAGCGGGGCCACAGACAACACTGCACACACAACTCCTACACTTTACTGCTCCCAGATCCGACTAGGCATGTGTATCCTAGCAGCAAATGTATCCGCTAAGTTGCAGGGGAATCCCGCCGCACGATCGGCTAGGCTGCAGCCATGTGAACAGCAGCCCTTAGGCTACTGGTGGGGTGGGGGGGGGGAATATAGGGCGAACCCATGCTAATACAAAAAATGTGGGAAGTACTGTAATTATCCTTACTAAAGGGGTGACCACTTTTTTTTTTAATTGACAGAATAATTATTTTGAATATAAGCTTTTGAGAAGAATGCAGTTATAATCTACATAGGCATTAGTAGCAAAGTGTAAGAAAAATAAGCCATACAATAAAAATGTTCAAAGGCTGCTGTGCTGATTAACAGACCGAACAATGGGTCATTGGCAGCCTGTGGGTGGTCTGGTGTTAGACGGACATCATCCCAGGAGAGATGTCCCACTGCCAGGGGAGCTGCAGTCAGGTCCTGCGTAAGCAGGAAACATTTGGGGCCTCATTAATGCAGTAAGGGCGAAAATTCACTTTCGGCACAGTTTTCTCCAAAAAAATGCCCTTGTGGCAATTCAGTAAGCCCAAGCCGCTGGTGAAAAGAAGCCAAAGTCGCCATTTTTTGCGAAACATGTTCAGCCAGCCACGCGGCGGGAAAGAAAAGCACCACTTTTCTGCGCTGTTCCCACGTTTTTCAAACTCGCTTAATTACGATAAGGCCCTGAGGCGGAGCAGCTTTCGAGCGCTCTAGAAAGGCCAATTTCCTCTCCAAACCGTCCGACACAAAAGATGGCAATGAGGGTGTGGACTAGGAGAAGCGGAGGATGAGTGGTGAGACGAGGAGACTTAGAATTTGGGGCCTTTTTTTCCTGCCATCCGGATTGAGGTTAGGGTCTGGCGGGCGCATACCCATAATACAAACACCGTTAGACAACCGGCATGCAGCCCGACGATGCAGGAAAAAATGCATTTACAGCCCACTTAATTACCTAGTGGCTAACCGCTAAGATGAAGGTGGGTTACAACATGTTTGAGGATCCAGGGCAGGAAGGGTGTGGAGTATCTCAGGAAACACCCAGAAAAAAATACAAAAATAATCATAGGTGTAGTATGAAAAATAAATATATGTCAAACTATGAGAATGGCTCTTATGGTGACCTGACTTACAAAATGAGATTCAAAATAGCAGGTTTGTATTAGAGATGGATTATTTTGCGACACCTAGCTTTGGACCACGGCCATTACATGCAGCATACATCAATAGGGTTGGGTCAGGCAGGATGGTGTTTTTATCTGCAGCAGTCCAAATCAGGTCATATGCAATCATACAGAGAAATGGAAACAATAGTGCTTTACAGGATAACACAAAGTTATCATAGAGACCTTGCAGGAAATGTACTCACAATATATTCAATGAGCAAATCACACTCAAGGGATCTTTAGGCATGGTTCGGAATCGGCACGGCAGATGGAAAACAAATCCATCACTCCACTCCGCTCACTGTCCGCCACGAGGGTTGCACCCTCGTCGGTGCAAGGATGGTTGGCGGTCATGTAGTCAACTTCCGGGACCTGGCGGGGTGACGACTTCCGGTAGGCGCGAGTGTAGACGGAGAGAGTAGGGAGGGACGCCGGTCCGAGAGCTCTGCCGTCCGTGGAAACAGAGTACAACGCTCCCCAACGGTGAATACAGCTGGGCCGCAATGGGAACTAGACTTCTTGGTCAACGCTTTCATGCATACCGACAGCTTCATCAGGAGCAAGGATAAAGTCCCTACTGGGTGGTATTTAAATAGCTTCTCAATGAAGGCAATTGGTGTGATGTATCAAGCATAATTCCACCAGGATAATTAACATAATACACACAGAGTCTCCAAAATGGGTCAGATCTCTGTGGCCAAAAAAAACGACGCAATAAATATTTAGTACATTATAAAAAAGAACATAAAACTGGGGGGGGCGGGGGGGCGGGGGGGGCGGGGTGGGGGGGCGTGCCTTTATTTCCTTTTTTTTTTTTGTTACCGGCTCCTTCCCAAGGGGGGGGGTGGGTGGGGGTGGGGGGGAAGTACCTACAAGTTTACAAAATGACTTTTAAATACTAAAATGAATTAGGGGTTGTTAGACGGACTGAGTAATGGAGGGTGAGACGAGAGGAGAGAAACATATGTTAGTAATCATAAATATCCATATGGCTAACATTAATAAAACATATAAAGTGAAAAATAAAATGCAAATAATAAGACTGCCATGATCTTAAAAAAGGAGGACACAGTGAAAAGTGCAAGAAGGACTAAGGATAGGGTGCAATCTCCAAATCAACATTAAGAACCATGTGGTTGTCAAAGTGTTAAGTTTTAGCACCAGTACCTTCTCTTTTATTAAATCTAAAGTTATGTCCGTCCTCTCCCAAATGTTTGGTCACATGGTTCTATCGCGGTGAAGTTTAACCCTTCGTATGGGAGTTATGAAAAAAGAAAAATGTTTAGAAAACATTATGTGATGCACACTTGCGCATTATAGTACTTAGGGGCTCCAAAATCCGTTTTGTCTTAATAGCTTTGGTTTGCAAACGTATTGGAGCCCGCATGGGCATTCAGGAGGAGATAGTATTTAGAGTTACAGGTCATTGTACTGTTTTATTGTAATTCTCATTTTATTATTGCAATATATCCCTTCTGTCTTGGCTGTTTGTATGCGCCGGCTTGCAAGAACACAGCCATGGTAACAACATGTGCCAGCTTATTGTGGGGTAGTGTGGGGGAAAGGGCGGGTATTTGGCCCTTGGGTGTTTAGGCCTGCGAGGGGGTTGCAGGTGTACGTAAACCACTTATTTCATTGTGGTTACTACCGCTAAGGTAATGACAGGGGTTACCCCTTCCCGCTACCCAACCTGCAAGGCCTAAACAACCATCTTGGGGCTAATATCCCCTTCACCCACCCGCTACCGCACAAACAAAAAAGCAACACTACAGAACCTCTACCCACCTCCTTTGGCCCCAATAAAAACATTACTATATTAATACATACCCACCACCCCCTGTGCCCCCCAACAACCCTATACCCCTTACATACAGTACATATATGATTTATTTTTATGCACAGGAATGAGTGAGACTTATGCCGGCGGGGCCCTCGGGTTGTGTCCAGGTGGACACAAAACTTATCAACAAAATCCTGGGAACGAGTGAGCGATAAGACAGCGATAAAAACACTGTAAGTTTATTTAATTTTCAGAATAACACCACAGGTAAAAACAATAACAGGGGATAAAAACACTTACAAGATGGTATAGGGGCAAAATATCCCGGTGCGGGATACCAATTCACCCTTGATTCAGGGACATCATGAAAGCACAAGGGATGGACTGCAGGACAACCTTTTAAGCTAAGGGACCTGGTTTTTAAAACAATGAGCCTCATCGGACACATTGGCCAATGAATTATCTTGCGCACTATCAGGAATTGCCAAGTAACATGGGAGAGCTGATTTAACCTCCCCTGACAGCTCCAACATGACAGTGGGGCATTGTGAACTAGCCCCCACTTAAAAACAGACGGCATAATTATCGAAAGTCTGTTTGAAGTGTCAGTGTGTGGACTGTCAAAGCTTTGTTTTTGCAGGGGTGTCACTCTTGACAAGCCGAAAAAGGTTATAACCAGTGGTGAGCCAGGTCTGCATTTATTCAAATGGGTGTGAGTCAAGCACACTTTATACAGATATTGTCTCACCTCTGGTATTACTTATCCAAAGGGGTCGGGGAGAAGTGTAGGACTCACAAAAGGGACTTAAGTGTTCCCCCTTGCATTACACGAACCCATCGAAGCTCCATGTGGTGACAGCTCTGCCATATATTATTACTTATAGCAAAACATTGACAAGTTCTAAATTAATTTTCCAGCGATAAGGAATGGTGAATTATAACCATGTGTGCAATCTAAGTAAACGAGTATATGTACAGACCCTATCCAAAAATCAGCGGGATACTGATGCGAACCAAGAACATGTATGCTCCGACATCATATTGGGTACCTTACCATTACACAAGCCAGTGACTTCCATGGGCGGCGCCACCTATGAAGTTAAAAAAGTGCCATCATGCAGGTTGGTTTTAAAATCCCATAGACATCTATGGGCTTGCAGGTTTGAACCCTGGGGCATAGGGTTAGCGGCATTTTGACGCTGCAAACCGGGGAAGAAAATGACAGGGAAGGGAAAAAAGTATTATAAACACAAATTTGCAGTTAACCCTTTCCCTCCCCAAGAGGCCTTTAGGGGCCACACCGTTTTAAACGCATGCAGCTGGAATTCACGCTGCAATGGGACAAATAAGATGGTGAAGGGGAAATGAAGTTATTACACACAGAGTTTACACATTACCCGCTTCAGTCCAACACCTATTTACGGGGACTCGATCATCACAAGTGGTACCGGGAGATGCCCGGGGGTCCTGCTGCCTCCAGTACCCCAATTCTGTGACCACCAAAAAGTTTTAAATAAAAAATACATCAAACTTCTAAATTTGGGCCATTTTGTAAAATCCCGCATTGATCTTCAAACCCACAGGTTCCCATGCTTGGGGACCTTAGGGACGCCGCGTTTTCCCCATATGTGATGCCGGACCACCTAATTGCAGTCTCTTTGTCCCAAATGAGGCAGGGAACGCGGTATTGTCTCATAGTTGGGGTTTATTTACAGGGATAAATAATATGAATAGGCGCCAACCATCCTTTAAGGAAAAACCAAATAATAAAATAAATCCTATTTCCATTAGGAAAGCTACTAACTACACTTCAGCTCCCAACCCTTACAACACAGGTGGATCGATAAGCTCACATTCCACCAAAAGATATTATTGCTGGAGCATATAAAGTCTTTGTATACAACAACTAAGGGGTTGGCTTATCTGTTAATTCAGCTGGGCGAGTCGCTGACTCAACACACTCTATAGACCTTCTCTATCTTTCGGGTTCAATCCCACGAAGGGGCTCAGGGAAACTCCTGTGTTCCTCTGTAAACCAGCATCACGCTTCAGCACTGCTTCAGCACAGGGCTCTCAAGGCAGTGACTCTCAACAACTTCTAGCAAGCCCTCCATTAGCTGGGGAGCTCCTCTGTTCTGACCACCTCTCTGGGGAAAAACGGCTCACTGTGCCTGCAGGTTCCAGCTTTTAAAGAAACAAAAGACAAAAAACAGAGCACTGCCAGGTATCAGGTGGTTAGAAAAGAAAACAAGATAAAAAATCTATTTATTCAGTAACACTCAACAACATAAACCCCTACAGGGTTGAAACCAAATAACCACTAAGCGTTGGACCATAGGCGGTCCTTTCAAGGAGACGAGGTTTTAGGGTGAATAACAAATCACAGTTTGATACCCACTCCGTCACTCATTATGCCCGTCCGTCATGCGTAATTAGTTTGGACCAATTAACTTGAAGTTCCACCATCTCTGGAGACAATTGTTCTCCATATATCAAGCCTTTTAAAGCAATTTCGACTATTAGAACAGGTTGATTAGTTCATTAGTATCACCTGAATAGGCATCAAGGAGGATTAAATTTAACTCTCTGTGGTGAACAATCCAATAGCTGGCCCATTCAGCCACTAGACGACAGTGATGGCCCACTAAATATCAAGATACCAAAACAATCCTATAATGGGTATAACATATAAAATTAAATAAAAACTAAAATATACACTCTAATATATGACATAAAATAATAAATTATAATAATAATAATAGAGGAAAATGTACATACAGTCCAAGTGTAAATGTCCAAACCCCAAAGAGTCCTGATAGGTAATGCAGCGAAATTGTTCCAGAATCCAAGGGTCCACGGGGGGCAGCAGCTCTCAAATGTGAAGAAACACTTCCAAGGCAGACAGAATCCATATGCTGCGGCACAATGTTATTCAACAAATAACCGGTTTGTAAACCGCTTGTTACTGGAATGCGACGCTGGTCACCCGGAAGCATACCGCTTCCTTTTGCGTTCCCAGCCACGGGTCATGCCCGGCTGACGCGCGTTGATGTATGTAATTCAATAATGGTTCAAGGACTTTAAAGGTGATGCTCGAAGTGGCGACAGATGGCAGAGGAAATCGAACAGAAATTCATGCAGTGTAAGCGAGTTTAATATATTATATATATACGGGTACTGTATAACAACAAATCCTATAACCCCAACATACACCTACAGTATGTTACAATATATGCCATCAATGATATTTTAGGCCGGCGCGGGGTGACGAGATGTGTTTGCAGCAAGAGAGAGATTCGAGGCTCTCTCTTGCGCAACTCGGCACATTAAAAATTATGTAAAATTAAAATAACATTTTTTGCATAGTGTACATGGCAGGGGGTCTCGGAGCAGAACCGCCGTAGAGGGATACCGGGACCCCCTAAAGGGGCCTGTATCTCGGGGGCGGGCCGGGGGGAGTGGGGGGCCCCGGACCTGGAAACAACGCGCTTCCGCTCCGGAGACCCTCTGCCTGCACATCTACATTATAAATAAATCACACATATAAAAAAAGAAACAATCATTCCTTACCTAGCGCTATCTGCTATTGGTAACGAAGCAGCATGACTGTATTTTAATAATATTGTACAGTGAGCAGGGGGTGTCTAGCCACAAATCAAAGCTCAGGGGAACCCTGTCTCTGCACAATATTATTAAAATACAGAATGCATGCTTCATTACCTTAGCGGCAAAAACCGCCTTAAGGCATGACAGGGGTTAAACCACCGTGACCGCTTTATGGTGGGTAGCGGGGGGTTGGGTGAAGGCGCTGGTAGTGGCCCCGTGGTTGTGAGTTTGTTAGGACTTGCGGGGGGGTTGCGGGGACATGTGTCAAACCAAGCAAAGGTTATACCGGGACCCCATAACAGGGGCCTGGATCTCGGGGGAGCAGGGGGGCCACGGTAACCTGATGAAAACCAAGCGGTGGTGGGGGTTTTATGCTCCGGAGGGACCCCCGGCACCTCTACACTATGAGTAAAACATCAATCAATAAAACAATCATTCCTTACCTTAGCGGCTATCGCATGGTAACGAAGCAGCATGAATGTATTTTTAATAATATGTACAGTGAGCAGGGGGTTCACTAGCAACAACATCCAAAGCTCATGGGGCCCCCTGCTCTGCACAATATTATTAAAATACAGAAATGATGATCATTCACCTAGGCTATAGCCGCTTAAGGCAATGAAGGGTTAAGGCCAGAATGGCAGGTTTATTGGGGACATTTGCCCCCAATATCATTGCAATAAAAAACATACAGTTACACCCCCTGTGTATTTAAAATACATAAAACAACAATAAATACATGAAATCATTGATTTTTAATGTGTATGTTAAAACTTCATTGCCTTGACTGTAATCTGTGTAAACCCCACCCCCTATTGTGTCAGTTTAAATCTCCTTGCCTGTGTTTCTGGTGAGTGCAGTGTATGTAAATGTGGGGAGGGGACGGGGAATGGGGAACCCAAGTGCATACAGTACTGTTATAGCAGCGCTCACTGCCAATGGCCCCCACCCCCCACCCGATTGTGGCTTAACCACCCTCACCCAATACCCACAAATGAGGCCTAACCACATATCCTTTGTCCCCCCCCTACCACCGCCCCATCCTGCCCATGGCCCCTCCCGCTGCTGCAAAACAGAGACCAAAAACTGAAAAATCCTAAGTAATGTCCCCTAACCCTTAATCACCATAGCGGGTATTAACCCGCTACAGTCATTAAGGGTTGTTAACCCACCAACCCACCACCGGGGGCACCTAAATACCCTCACCACCACAACCCCCCACCCCGTCAGGCCTAACACACTAAACACCACTCAACAAGGGAGGGCCTAACCCACATACGATGGGGAAAACCCTACCCCCCTGCCACCCCCCTAGTACCCATACATAAAAAAACAATACATGTGACCCGTACGTATAATACATCAGTTTTTTATTTAAATACATTAACCCCACTACCTGTGCCCCCCCATAAAATACAAGATCTATCCTTTTACAAACAGGGTCAATTACGACAGCCACGAGAGTCCACGGTGGGATGAGGGGAGGGCACTGGCACAGGAGCATTAACTACTGTTGGTACAGCACCCTGTTTCAAACAACAGGTTTCGGAGGCTGGCATCGAGTTTGAGGTCTGCACAAGGCAATGGCCCCCGGTTGGTCTCCTTAGGAGACCATTGGGTTCCTCGACAGCGTAGTAGGCACTGTGGATTGTCTGGGAGGCACCGGGTCAGACCCACGGCGAGGCCGGGTTGTTCCCTGTTGTTGTGGGGCTCGGTGGGAATCACGGGCCCTTGGTCACGGGCACTTACTGTTGGTGCCCCTCACAGAAGTGGGACCCACAATCGTCATACCCCTGCAGCCTACGGGTCAGGGGTGCCCCCACAGAGAGTGGACACACAGCTTCATCCCCGGCCCAGCCCTTAACGGGTTCGGCGTTGCACCCTGTACAGATGTGAGGCCTCTGTTCATCCCCGCATGTGTCACCGTGGGAACACCAGCCGTGATACCCGTGGGGAGTACCCGAGGATAAAACCACAGTGTGGCTCCAGACTGCAGGTCCACGCAGACCCACGGACAAACTCCTGAATTGAATAAAAAAATAAAACCTGGTCCAATTAATCATTCATACATACACCTCCCCCTCCCCGCCCAAACACTACAGTTACCAATAATGTGCAAAATAACTATATCCGAGATATGGATAATAGATCTTAATGTGCCTCATATTAACAAACATTAACTAGCATATTCAAATAATAAAGTACTACTGACCCATCAATACGAAGTGGTCGCGCACCACGTCGCCAGCAAGCATTCCTTTGTCTTGCCTCACAAATACATAGCCAACATAAGCCAATAATTTGCAGTGTACATTCAATATAATTAACCCCTTAAACACCTTTTCGCGAAATAACTGCAAAGGTAATTAAGGGGTTAAGCCACACTGGCCCCGATACCACACCTATCACTAAGAGAATGGAAACAAAAGAGAGAAACAGCACACAAACGCCAAATAGTGATTGAGCAAAGAATAACAAGTATATATGTTCAAATGAAAGAGGAATATATCAGTGGTAATATCTCTAAAAAAAAGGTTGGTAAAGTGGCATTTAGCTGTGTATCACACTGTTTACCACTCTGGCACGCTTTTATCTGGAGAATCTGGGTAGCTTGCATTCCCTCTACTGGTGCCGCCCGTTGGTCTGGGGCAGGACTCAGTTCTTTCACTCCCAGGGGGGTTTCCTCACGCATACCAGGTTCAGCTCGGATGGTATTGTTGGGCTAGGTGAAATCGGCTCCGGCTTCTCAGGCTGACGTATTGGAGTATGCTCCTGTACCGTCAGAACAGAGTGTGTATCCTATACACGGATGGTTAGACCACAGCTGCGGGGCAGACTCAGCGTGCCACCGATGGCCGTCCGTGGGGGGGCGGGACACTGCCGTGGATGAGGTCACTGTCTCCACAGCAGGGTGGACTCCAACAGGGGACAGTTTGAACAGTCTCTCAGAGTCTCTCACAAGTGCCCAAAAACTAGCAATGTTTTCTCAGGAGAGATCAAAAGCCGGGGCAGGCCAGTAATAGACCAAGGGCCAATGTTTTGTTTAAAGCAGATTATTTTGCAGGTATCGTAGAATGTACATCCAACGGTGTTTCGGTAGAATTAACTATGGGTTCTTCGGGAATAATGAGGGCCCATGACCCAGAGGTTTATATTACTCACATAGATACCTTATTGGTCCAACCAATTAGGAACTTAGAACCAATATCTTATAATAGGTAATTGCTCAAATGTGATTACGGTAAGGTTAAATTTACTTACTTTTAAAGCAAAACTTTATTAACAAAAAATAGAAAAATATAAAAAATACTATTTATTTAGAACTTACAAATAATACAAAAACCGGTATAGAAATAATATTAAAAACATGCTGAGAATAAAAGAACCACAATATAGTTACCTTAAAAAACAAACAATTTGCTTTTGCGATGAGTTGGCTGGGCTAAACCATGTAAGAAGCAACTTCTAATCATGTTGGTAATTCACAATTGTAAATACAAAATTCCTGACAAAACTACCATGTTATTCACAAATAACACTAAGGAAGGAGTTTGTTTATAACCTTTGATGAACTTATTTTTATGTACATCCAACATATGTATACCTATTGGAATGTGGTGTGGATACAATATGTAGTGGGTGAAGAACCAAACGCACGCCTTAAGGTCCGTAATTCAGGAACATGTCAGAAATATTAAAAAATGGTTTTCAAAAACCATTAGTGGTCATCTAGACACTTCCTGATACACCATAAAAAGATCCGTCATGGTATCACTTGTTAAGGGGATTCAGTAATTCTGAAATAGAAGATGGAAGGGACGAGGTCAAAACATGTCTTCCAAAGAGAACATATTGGACATTACATAAGTGATTACTGGTCTCCAAAGGGATTATAAGGAGGAGTTTTGGGGGGATTTAATTTTTTTTGGGACTTTTTAAATCTTTAGCTCTCCACCCCTCTGTACTCGTAGGGGCAGTGTATCAATGATCTTTGAATTCTGTTTTCTTGCCTTGTTTTAGCGGTTATTTCTAGTTACATCTTTCCATGCAATTCAATGATGGAGTGCTATTATAGTCAACCTGATTGTGTTCTTTTATTCCGCATGTTTTTAATTATTTATGCTAGTTTTCGTTTGTGTAAGTTTAATTAAATGTATTTTTATATGTTTTCTTTGGTTAATTAAGCGATTGTGCTTTAAAAGTAAGTAAAATATACACTTACCTATCACATGGCACTTAAACTATTATAGAGATTGGTCTATTCCTAATTGGGTGACCAATAAGGTATCTATGTGAAGGTATATAAGGACCTCTGGGTAATGGACTGCAATTATGCCTTTACCTTGAAGAAACGGTAAGAAAGGTGTAGTTCATGCTAAGAAACGCCGTGGTGGATTTGTTGTAACATCCTATTGGGGGGGGGCCTTATATCTGCTTTATATGGCCCTTACAGAAACATGTATTTGTCTATTGGTTCATATTGTGTGTAGATTAATGACGAGAGTATATAATATATATATATATGAGATATATATATATAGATACACATGATGAACCAATATACAAATAAATGTAGAAGGGTTATCAAAACCACACTGTCCTACAAATAACACTTCTCCATACAGACACACTACATTAAAATCAATTTCCTTTAATAATCCTAACTGATCGTTCAATCTAAATCATCAAATGCCAATGAAAAACCTCACATTCTAATCAATACATTGCATTTACATTATATACTGTATATGAAACATACAATCTATGCACCATATACATTCTGAAAATGAAAGTTAACAATATCATTGCAAGCAAAATACAAATACCTCCAAACAAGTAAACTATTTTAACCAAGCAAGTAAACAAAAATCAATTAGCATTTATTAATTACATCCCTAAACAATTCACACTCCATCCCGAACAATTAAACAATTAACTAATTCACGCCTGGAACAGAACAATTTAGCATGTGAAAAAATATATGTACCAACCAGAATACAAAAGTTAAAACCAATAGCCCTGACCTTAAACACACAATACAATACCAAGGATTACATCTATCTAATTGTAAAATACTTTAAACACACATTAAAGCATAGCAGCATAGCCAAATCAATTTAAAACACATCAAATCAAGCTTTTAAAACAATAACATTTCTTACCCTGTATGTATATATCTCTCTAGACATATATACATACATACATACAGTGGCAAGAAATTATATACCACAAAAAAAAACATACACATGTTAAAAAAGCATTTAAAAAAAAATTCAAGTTCAATTAAATACTTTTCTTTAGTTCACTTACCATTACTTGGCCCCACCGACTCCCGTTGAACTGCTTACTCACGTACAAAACCACCAGGCACAGGAACCAATAAAATAAAAAACCATTAAAAAAATAAACATTAAATTAAAAATCCAAATCAATCCACGGGTCTTCTAATTGTAATCCATCTTCATCAGAGCCAATCAGAGTAGGGATGGAGTTCCCACGCTCTGATTGGCTGCCGTACCATGTGAGGCCGATCATGTTTCTTTTAATGACGTCATCTTAAAGGCAATTGAAGCAAAGCCATTCTGATTGGCTGTGCTTTCATTGCCTTTAAGTGATGTCATCATTTTTATTTTTTATCGGCCAAAACACATGGTTTTCACGGCCCAATCAGGACCGTGGGAACCATGACGAAAATGTGACGTCATAGGCCTTTAAAAGCCTATGTCGTCTCATTTTCAAGCCAGATGCCGAGGAGGGAGAACCTCCTACAGAAGAAAGAAGACCAGGGCATGGCCGAAAACCAGGGCGGGGCCGAAGACCAGGGCGTGGCCGAAGACGGGAAGAAGAATACAGATGAAAATGGATTACAATTAGAAGACCCGTGGATTGATTCGGATTTTTTGTTTAATGTTTATTTATTTTATGCTTTTTTATTTTATGGGTTCCTGTGCCTGGTGGTTTTGTACGTGAGTAAGCAGTACAACGAGAGTCGGTGGGGCCAAGTAATGTTAAGTGATCTAAAGAAAAGTATTTAATTGAATTTGAATTTTTTTTAAAATGCTTTTTTAACATGTGTATGTTTTTTTTGTGGTATATCATTTCTTGCCACTGTATGTATGTATGTATGTATATATGTCTAGAGAGATATATACATACAGGGTAAGAAATGTTGTTGTTTTAAAAGCTTGATTTGATGTGTTTTAAATTGATTTGGCTATGCTGCTATGCTTTAATGTGTGCTTAAAGTATTTTACAATTAGATAGATGTAATCCTTGGTATTGTATTGTGTGTTTGAGGTCAGAGCTATTGGTTTTAACTTTTGTATTCTGGTTGGTACTTATATTTTTTCACATGCTAAATTGTTCTGTTCCAGGCGTGAATTAGTTAATTGTTTAATTGTTCGGGATGGAGTGTGAATTATTTAGGGATGTAATTAATGAATGCTAATTGATTTTTGTTTACTTGCTTGGTTAAAATAGTTTACTTGTTTGGAGGTATTTGTATTTTGCTTGCAATGATATTGTTAACTTTCATTTTCAGAATGTATATGGTGCATAGATTGTATGTATCATATACAGTATACAATGTAAATGCAATGTTTTGATTAGAATGTGAGGTTTTTCATTGGCATTTGATGATTTAGATTGTACGATCAGTTAGGATTATTAAAGGAAATTGATTTTAATGTAGTGTGTCTGTATGGAGAAGTGTTATTTGTAGGACAGTGTGGTTTTGATAACCCTTCTACATTTATTTGTATATTGGTTCATCATGTGTGTGTATATATATATATATAT
>WSYH01007516.1:21921-32837 GCA_036426205.1 Ascaphus truei | reverse complement strand
GTTTTAGCTCATGGACTTCCTGGGCCTGGGTTTCTTGAGCATGAGCGTTTGTAGATACCTTCTCTTCCAAGTCCGCAATATGGTCTCCTATAGACGCTATTTTGTCTTTGAGACTGCGGTGGATGCTGTGTATCTCAGAGTGAAAAGAGCGGTCGTCGCATTTTTTTGTTGTTTGTTGGATGGCATGAGCGTACTGTAATTGGTCAATGAGTTTTAATTAATATTTACAAATATTTATAAAAAACAATAGTTACATAAAAGTGCATCCCGTGGTTCGTCGCATTTTTTGTGTTGTTGGCTGGCATGAGCGTACTGTAATTGGTCTCAATGAGTTTTATTAATATTTACCAAAATATTAAAACAAGAGTTACATAAAGTTGATAAAAATATTCATACCAAAAATTACAACATATTTACTCGTACAGTAAATGCAATGTGAACAAAAAAGGAAAAACATGGGTATGTTCCCCAATTGTATCTACTGTAGTTACTGCTCAGTCAATCACAATGCAGGAATACATTTGTTTTTTTTAAACAGAGCTTGAACTGGCAGCTTAACGTAATGGATTAAAAAACCCGACCCATTTCTCATTTCTTGCAGTGCCAATCGGGATTCATCACCAATACCCTCTTCTATCTTTCGGGAGGAAGGGACAATGCGAAAAAAAGCAATGGTCGTTTAGTTAAGGTTTTCGACCTTAAGAACGCTTCCACCCATGAAAGTCGGTGAAATTTGTAAAAAAATCATAGTCGAATGAATGACATCTTCATTATTTATTGATAAGGTGCCAGCTTATGTGTTGCAGCATTAATTGCAGAACATATAAAAAGCGAACTACAGTCAGTTTATTATACCGTGTACGGTTGTACACATGGTTGTCAGTTCAGTCAGCAATTGTGCAGGATAAAGAATGTAGAAAACAAAAGCTCACCAAACTTGTGTTTTAGAGTTTTTATATGCAACGCCTAAGTTTGATAACGCTTGGTCCAGCGTCTTTAAGGACCAAGATCGATTCCAAGGGACCCACTGTGGTCTGTAGACTTGGCTTTTTCATTTGTTTTTTTTAACAACATGCAAATTGGACGCCCAGTAGCACAGTACTGTACACATTAGTATTCATTCATTTCTGCCACCTGGCGATACGCGAGAATTGCACCAAAGAAAGAAATTCCAGAATCCAGGTAATTCAAGGAAATCAGCCGCGGTAAACAAAGGTGTGACTGGTGTGATTGGGGGCTGGCAATATAATTACAAATACCCAAATATAGTTAATACCCCATAAATGCAAATGTGAACAAAAAATAAAATATATTTGACCATCCCTCTGGTGCGCAACATGCCACCACCTTATTAAGCCTTTTAATGTTTTCTCATCCACTTCTTTTCTGGATGTTAAATTAATTGTTACAAAAAAATAGTTGAGTGAAGTCCAAAAAAGATGTATGTTACACTCAAACTCTGGAGTTTTGATGCCTTACAAAATTATTGTATATACGTAAAGATTTGACGATTCATACACGTGTATGGACCTCACAAGGCTGTGTATATCAAAACATAATGGGAGTGGGTGGGTGATGTGAGGCATAGATGGGAACTTCAATAAAATCATTCCATATTTGTAAAAGGCAGCAGTTAAGGGGGGGACATGATAAATGGGGGAACCTAGCGGTCAGTCAGCACGACTACCGCAGATATGCGTTTACCCTGCTTTACCCCCCTAAATATACACTTTCCCTAAATAGGGACCAATGGTAACATTTTAAATGAGGGCTAATGCCCATTACCTTTCATTCGGTGTATAGAATACGAAATACCATCCCAGGTGAAGTTCCACTGCGTTGCAGTCCTGATAGAAGGAGCCAGAATGTAGAGAAGGCAAGGAGCAAGCTGGGTTGAAAATCTGCAGGAATGGGTCCTGTAGAAAAAAATGAATGAAGGGCAAACCTCCGTTCTAAAAACTGAGGGTGGTATTGAATATGTGCACAGGGACAGAAAACACAGCCCACACACGACCATGTTTCGTCCCACGGGACTTTATCAAGTCTTGATATAAGTCCCGTGGGGACGAAAACATGTCGGTGTGTGGGGCTGTGTTTTCTGTCTGTGTGCACATATTCAATAAAACCAACCCTCAGGTTTTAGAACGGAAGTGTGCCTTTCATTCATTTTTATACAGGGACCACCCTTCCTGCAGCAATTTTCAAAACCCAGCTGTGTCTTGCTTTCTCCATTCTGTTACAAAATTAGCCTTTATATAAGTATTGTCGTCTTTGCCAAAAAGTTAAAATGATCCGAGTGAGTCCCATAGGAAGTCATCACAAAAAGATTAAAACTAGCACAAACCACATACATTATCAGGCACGCAAGATGATTTCATAAAATGTTTTAGTTATTTTAAAAAAATAACATAACCAACTGCGGTTGGCAGGGAATCGAAACCCGGGCAAAACTGCTTGGAAAGAACAGCTATGATCACCACTATACCACAAACGCTGTATTTAAAGATAGCATAAATGGCAGTCAGTATAAAAGACATTAAGGACTGGAAAAAATTAGGTGCATGTGTGCATGTTTGCACTGTGGAGAGCAAAGACGCCACCAGTGAAAATGGCGTCTGTCTAAGTATTAGAAAAGGAAGTTATGAGGCATTTATATATTGAGGCAAGATTTTCAGGAAGAGACGGAGCCCTTGTACAGCTGCCGACCCCCATAAATAATCAAGGGCCCAAGTTTGGCACCCCTGCCTTAATAAAACCATTTTTATAGGAATAATAGTATATTAAAAAACAACAACATTTCCAAAGGCTCTAGTGCGGTATTTAATTATTCTCTCTCTGAAATAAGAGAAGAGAAATTCTACTGGGGAATCAGAATTCTGATCAAAGTAAAAACGCCATTTCTCTGCCACATGAAGTTGATGACTTGTTGAAACACTAAATGATCTAGTACTCTTTTGGTAAGGATATAGTGCGACGTTAGTGTGATACTTACCATGGGCTCTTGCTAGGTCAAGATTTTTAGGTCTTAGGAAACCTGTGAGCTTGTCATCATAGTTTATCTACCCAATGTTTATGGTAGAAGGGACGTGAAAATCCAGGTAGATAGGTGTCTATCTAATTTGGCATGTTTCCATTCTTCAGGCACCCTCTGATCTGCAGATGTGTGTCTTGCCCGGTTTCCTGTGTTCCTCCAGTTCTACAAGATTTTTTAAACTTGGGGTTTTAGCTCATGACTTCCTGGGCCTGGGTTCTTAGAGAATGAGCGTTTGTAGATACATTATCTTCCAAGTCCGCAATATGGGTCTCCTAAGACGCTATTTTTGTCTTGAGAACCTGCGGTAGATTGCTGTGTATTCAGAGTGAAAAAAGAGTCTTGAATCATGAACAAATACCAGCATTTCTTTAGTGAGTGAGTGCGGTTGTAGACTTCCTCCTTGGAGTCTGGTTCTGGCGTCTGCGTATTCACCCGACGACCAACGCTTCTTGATTTCCCATACTGGTTTTTAAAAAGACCAAAGGAGGCCATTCCCATTGGGGTCGTTCGAATTTTTTGTTGTTTGTGGATGGCGATGAGCGTACTGTAATGGTCACATGAGTGTTATAATATTTACAAATATTTAATAAAAAAACAAAGTTACATAAAAGTGATACAAACAATATTCATACAAAATACAACCAATATTGTACTACCGTAAGTAAATGCAAATGTGAACAAAAAAGGAAATACATTTGTTATACAAAGTTAAATGAAAATAATGCCCCATGTGAGGATCGAACTCAAGACCTTCAGTATGAGACTGATCGCGCTACCTACGCGCTTAATAAATTGGAGCGGACCAAATTACTTTTAGCTATGAAAAAGGAAAAGAAAATTCGCGCCAGAATCAATATTCATTACAAAAAGCTGTTTTTTACGCCACACGTAAAAACTATTGTCATATTGCACGCAAACAGATTTGCTAAATAATGGTTTAGATTTAAAATTAATAACCATCGTTGGCCAGGACCCGAAACCCAGGTCAAACTGCTTTGGACTTGGAAAGAAGCTAGTCACAATTATACACCAATTAGTTTCTCTTTCTCATTTTGAAATATTGAGATTCACTGGTATTTATTGTAGGTAACAGTAAGAAAATTGCCACAATGAAATTATAATGACAATATCATAAGAAACTATGGCCTCCTAACCCACGGGATTCGTGGGTCGAGTCCCATCGGGGGTTTTTTTTCCCACTCCCTCCCCACACTAATAATACGAAATAAAATTTTTGAAATTAACTTGGTCTGTATATGAGAACAAACTTGTAGCATACATTTTGTTTTTAAATTTTTTTGATGAATGTTTGAAAGACATTTTTTAATGTTTCTATTGTAACTGTAGGAAGCGTTTCCAAAGAGAGAAAGCCGCCTTTCCTCCTTCTGTAGGCTATGGGGTTTGAGCCCCGCCGCTTTCCAGCGTTCACCAATTGTATCTTACTGAGTTACTGCTCAGTCAATAACAATGCAGGAATACATTTGTTTTTTTTAAACAGAGCAGCTTGAATAATTGCAGCTAAAAGTAATGAGTTGAAGTAAACACCTGATTTCATGTTTAGTGCACTAATTAAATCTGGAGTTTGCATCACAAAGACCCCTATATTTATGGACGGAGGAAAGATGCGAACAGATCATAGTAAGTGTATGCACTACAAGCGTCACCATGAACGATCAGTAGTGGGGAACTTTCAATAAAATCATCCATCATGTATGAGTGGGGGGGACTATCTGGGCTACAAGTCAGGTACAGATATGGTACTGCATATATTGACCCTAAAAGTCCACAGCTCCCTAAATGTGGGCACGCATTAATTCCAAGAGAACAGTAAAATGAGTAATAGCAGTCAATGTACGTTGTCACTTGATGTCATAGTTGTGCGGATAAGGAATACGAAAAAACCCCAGCTGTGTTTTTAAGTTATTTGCAACCGTAAGTTGTAAGCTCTCAGGTGACCTGCGATACAAGGAACCACTGTGGCGAACTGGTTTATTGTTTAGAACCGGCAATGCGAGTGCACAGTCTGGGTGAAACATTGTACACGGATTATGCTACCCTGAGATAGAAGAATTAGAATGAAGGCCACACCTCAAAAAAGGTGGTTATGAATCCAGGTACAAATAAGGGAAGATCCCACCCCGGACAGTTGATGTTAGTTGCGTGGACTTTCATCAAGTCCAAATATTATACATAAGAATCCTGTGAACAAAAACATAAGTTTTTGGGCTTCAGTCCCTCTGGTTGCGACATGTTCACCCACTTATCACCTGGTGTTGGAAGTCAGTTGTCCACTCTTATTGGATGTTTTGTACAAAGGAAACTTGTGAGATTCCAAAACCAGATTGTTCCTTTCATACTAGGCAGTTTATGCTTACCAAAATTGCCTTCTTATAGGTATGTGTCCTTGCCAAAAAGTTAAAAATGATTCCGAAATGAGTCATATGGAAGTCATCAAAAAAAAGATTTTAAAAAACTAGCACAAAACCACATACATAATATCAGCACGCAAAGATGATTTCATTTAATATATTTAGTATTAAACAATAAACAACCCTGCGTTGCCTGGGAGGAATGAACCGGAGTCTCACTGCTTGGAAGGACAGCTATGCATCACCACTATACCACAACGTTTGTATAAAGATAGCCATAAATGGCAGTTATAAAAAAACGAATTAGACTGGAAAAATTAGGGCATGTTGTGCATGTTTGCGCATGTTGGCGGAGCAAAGACGCCACCAGGACAAATGGGTTGCTAAGTATTAGAAAAAGGAAGTTATGCGTGCACTTTATATATATGAGGCAAGATGTTCGAGGAAGAGACGCGGAGCTCTGTAAGCTCCGTAACCCCCCCAATAAATCAAGGCCCCAAGTTTGTGCACCCCTACTCTTAAAAACCATTTTTAGGAATAATAGTATATAAAAAACAACAATGTTCAAAGCTACTAGTGCTGTATTAAATTATCTTCCTCATAAACTAAGAGAAATCTAGAAAATAAGAGGGAATCAGAATTATCAAAGTAAAAAAACGCTCGTTCTGCCTGCCACATGCACTTTGAAACCACTAAATGAACTTCGTGTTAATCCGCACTTTTTGGTACGGCTATAGTGCAGCGTGTGATACATTCCCGGGTTTGCTAGGTCCACATGATTTTTAGGAGTCTAGGGAAGCGTCTGTGAGCTCTGTCCATCTTGAGATTATATACAATGGTTTCTGGGGTAGAAGGGACGTGAAAATCCAGGTAAGATATGTCGTCTAATTGACATTGGTCATTCTTCCGAGCTACTCACTCTGAGTCTGCACGATTGTCTTGTGTCTTGATCAGTTCTCATGGTTCTCAAGTTCTCAAAGATTACTTTTAACTTGGGGTTTTAGCTCATGGATCTCATGGGCCTGGGTCTTATTGAGCGTTTGATGAGCCGTTTGGAGACTTACAGTTCTTTCCAAGTCCCAATAGGTCCTTCCCCTAAATAGAGCTTATTTTGTCTTGGAGACTAGGCGGTATGATGTGTGTATTCTCAGAAGTGAAAAGAGCTTCTTGAATCCGAAGCAAATACCAGCAGAATTTCTATTGAGTGAGTGGTGGTGTCTACTTCCCCTTGGAGTCTGGTTCTGGGTCTGGCTCTACATCCGCGACCAAGTCGCTTCCCTTGATCTATACCCTTATGTGTTTGTTAAAAGCAACCAAAGGCGATGGGCTATCAGTGGTCGGTCATGTTTTGGTTGTTGTGTTGGAGGGATGAGCGGTACGGTTGAATTGGTACAAGAGTATGCTGAGTTTTATGGTAATTTACAAATTATTTATAAAAACAACAAGTAGTTACATAAAAGTTGAAAACCAATATTCATACAAAAATACAAAAATATTTATACCGTACAGTAAATACAGCAAATGTGAAACAAAAAGGAAATACATGATTGTATTAAAAGTAAAGTGAAAAAGTAATGCCCATCGGTGAGGAATCGGAAACTCACGACCCTTCAGACTATATGCGACTGGACGCGACTCCTATGCTGCTATAGAGGCACTTATACTATATTGCGCTAGAAAAAGAAATTGACAACATTGCCAGATGCAATATTACATTATAAAAAGCTTGTTTTTAGCCACTGTAACAACTATGTCTATATCTGCACGCAAACATGATTTGCTTAAATAAGGTTTAGTATTTAAAAATAATAACACCGGCGTTTGCCGGAACCCGAACCCAGGTCAAGATTGGAAGGCAGTATGTCACATTATACCATACCATGAGCTTTTTTTTCGCTCTTTGAAATATTTGAGCATTCACTTGGTATTTATTGGTTATGTAAAGCAGGTAAGAAGATTTGCACAATTGATAATTACTTATAATTGAAATATCATAAGATACTATGGTCCTCTAAGCCAGGGATTGTGGTGGTTCGGAGTCCCATCTGGGTTTTTTTTTCCCCATAGTAATAGAAATCCACTTTTTTAACATAAATTTGTCTGTATATGAGAACAAACTTGTAGCATACATTTTTTTATTAATAAGTTTTTTTGAAAAGACATTTTTATGTTTCTTATTGTACTGTAGAAGAGTTTCTGCAAAGAGACAGACCCTTCTCCTTCTGATAGGGCCTGGGCTCTTTGAGCCCCCGCCCTCTCATAGCAGTTACCAATTTTTATCTACTGTATTTGTTACTGCTCAGGCAATCCAATGTAGAAAATACATTTGTTTTTTTCAAAACAGCAGCTTGTGACTGCACTTTTAAAAGTAACATGGATAAACCGACTTTTCATTTTGCAGTGTTCAAATTCTGGGATATACACAATACGCTCTTCTTCTTCAGGAGAATGGAGGACAATGCGAAGCGGAAAGAAAAACGCAATGGTACGTTAGTTAGTTGCTACTTACCGAACGCTTACACCCATGAAGCAGAGTGAAACATTATGTAAAAATCATAGTTGATAATGAAATGATATTATATGATTTATGATTAAAGTCGCCATGTCTATCTGGTTGCCAGCAGTATTGGCGGAGAACTATATAAAAATGCCCATAAACTAGTCAGGTTTCTTTAAGTTGTACGGTGTGTTGTAACACATGGTGTCTAGTCATTCTGTCAGCAATTGTGCAGTGGATAAGAATGTAGAAAAAGCCCACAAAATTGTGTTTTAGAGGTTATTATTGCAACGCCGTAGTTGATGACGAGTCTTCAGCGTCTTTAAGGGACCAAGATCGTTTCACATATGGACCAATGTGGTTTCTGTAGACTTGGCTTTTATTTGTTTTTTTAAACCCTGCGAATGACGCAGTGTAGTAGCACATGTCTGTACACATTATAGTACATATTTCGTGCCACCCTGCCGATCGTCGGAAGAATTGCACCCAAAGAAATCAGAATCAGGAATTCAGGAGGAAATAAAACCTGGGTGCGGTAAACAAAGGTGTGACTGGTGTGATGGTGGCAATATTTCATTAAGAATATCAAAATTTACCTTACTACATAAATGCAAATGTGAAACACAAAAATAATATATATAATTTGACCATTACCCATTCTATGGTGCTCCATGCACCACATTATTAGCCTTTTAATGTTTTACTCTCCACTTCTTTCTGAGTGTTATAATTGTACAAAAAAAATTAGTGAAGTCCAAAAAGATTTCTGTTACAACTTCATTAAACTCATATGGAGTTTTGATGCTTACAAAATTAGCCCTTTGATTAGGTAGTCCTGTCGTTCCTCTGCCAAAAAGTTAACAAACTGTTCACGAAGTGGTCACTAGGAAGTCTATCAAAAGAAAGATTTAAACTAGCACAAACCACATAACATATATCAGACGAAAAGATGATTGTCATAATGATAGTTTTAGTATTTTTAAAAAATAGCAACCACTGCTGTTGGCAGGGATATCGAAACGCGGGGGTTCAACTGATGGGAAGGCAGCTATGCACCACGATACTCCAACGTTTTCTGTATAAAGATAGCCTAAATGCCGTTATAAAAAATGAATATAAAGTGGAAAAAATAGGTGCATTGTGTGCATGGTTGCATCTGTGGAGAGCAAAGACGCCAACAGTGAAAAATGGCGGTTGTCTAAGTATGATAGAAAAAGGAAGTTATGAGGGTGCTATTTATATATTGAGGCAAGATTTTCAGGAAGAGGCGAGCGCATGTAAGATGTGTGGTACAGGACCAAACATAGAAATCAATCCGAAAATGAAAGCCCCCCATAAACTAATTACAGAGGCCACCCCAAGGTTTGGGTGGTCCGCACCCCTGTCCTTGTTTCTTCGTTTGCTAAGTAAACCATTTTGATTAGTGATAATAGTATATATAAAACAACTAACACAGTTCTCAAAGGCTGCAGGAGGGCGTGATAGGAGGGTGGGGTAGGATAGGCGGCTCATAAGAGAGAGAAATCTAAATGGGGAATCAGAATCTGATAATGGAGCAATTAATGTAAAAATACGTGTTCTCTGCCACACTGACTTGTGAAATCACATTAATATGACTGGCTAGTACTTCCTTTTTTGGGTACGGATTATTAGTGCATGGGATGCGATAGTGATAAATGATCATCACAGGTTTTGGCTTTAGCTAGAGGTCAAGATTTTTCTAGGTCTAGTGAATGCCTGTGTTTTGCTAGTTTGCGTGCTTCTCTTGAGCTGTCTCATCATGAGTTTATCTACCATGTTTCTTTGGTAGAAGGGACGAAGTGAAAAATCACTACGGTAAAGATATGGTTCTAATTTGTGAATTGTCCTTCTTCTTGTCCGGCAACTCCATATGATCTGAACAGATTTGTTGTGTCTGATCGGTCTGCTGTTGTTTCTGTCTATTTCTCAAAGATTATTGTAACTTGGGTTGTTAGCTTCATGGGACTTCCCGGGCCTGGGGTTCTTGAGCTTATGAGCCGGTTTTGTAGATTACCTTCTCTTCCAGGTCCGCAATATGGTTCTCGATAGACGTATTTTGTCTATTGAGACTGCGGTGGATGCTGTTGATATCAAGAGTGAAAAGGAGTATTGATAGTCCTGAATCAAATACCAGCATCTTTATGAGTGAGTGGGGTGTCTACTTCTCCTTGGAAGTCTGGTTTGGTGTCGGGCGAGTCTTACACCTCGCGGACCAAACGTTCTTGATCTTTAGTGCCCCATACTGTGTTTTAGACATGAGGATGTCAAAAAGGGGAAACCGATTCACATGACCCGTTGCGTTTGGGTGTCTCGTCGCATTTTTTGTATTTGTTTGGATGGCATGAGGCGACGTGTAATTGGTGTTTCAATTGGTAGTGTATTAGATTTACAAATATTTATTAAAAACAATAGTACATAAAGTGATACAAACAATCTTCATAAAATAAAAATATTTACTACCGTACAGTAAAAGTGTGCAAATGTGAACAAAAAAGGAAAGTAAACATTTGTATTTAAAAAGTAGTAAATGAAAAGTAATGCCCCATGTGAGGATCGAACTCACGACCTTCAGATTATGAGACTGACGCGCTACCTACTGCGCTAATGAGGCATATACTTTTACCTATGAAAAAGAAATGAACAAACTACCAGAATCAATATTACATTAAAAAAGCTGTTTTTACGCACACTGTAACTATGTCCTATATCTGCACGCAAACATGATTTGCTAAATAATGGTTTAGTATTTAAAAATAATAACACCTACGTTGGCCAGGAACCCGAACCTAGGTCAACTGCTTGGAAGGCAGCTATGCTCACAATTATACAACCAATTAGCTTTCTTTTCCTCATTTTGAAATATTTGAGCATTCACTGGTATTTTATTGGTAGTAAAGCAGTAAGAAAGATTGCACAAATGAAATTATAATGAAATATCATAAGAAACTATGGCCTCCTAACCCAGGGATTGTGGGTTCGAGTCCCATCTGGGTTT
>WSYH01007516.1:0-21887 GCA_036426205.1 Ascaphus truei | reverse complement strand
CATCCCGTGGTTCGTCGCATTTTTTGTGTTGTTGGCTGGCATGAGCGTACTGTAATTGGTCTCAATGAGTTTTATTAATATTTACCAAAATATTAAAACAAGAGTTACATAAAGTTGATAAAAATATTCATACCAAAAATTACAACATATTTACTCGTACAGTAAATGCAATGTGAACAAAAAAGGAAAAACATGGGTATGTTCCCCAATTGTATCTACTGTAGTTACTGCTCAGTCAATCACAATGCAGGAATACATTTGTTTTTTTTAAACAGAGCTTGAACTGGCAGCTTAACGTAATGGATTAAAAAACCCGACCCATTTCTCATTTCTTGCAGTGCCAATCGGGATTCATCACCAATACCCTCTTCTATCTTTCGGGAGGAAGGGACAATGCGAAAAAAAGCAATGGTCGTTTAGTTAAGGTTTTCGACCTTAAGAACGCTTCCACCCATGAAAGTCGGTGAAATTTGTAAAAAAATCATAGTCGAATGAATGACATCTTCATTATTTATTGATAAGGTGCCAGCTTATGTGTTGCAGCATTAATTGCAGAACATATAAAAAGCGAACTACAGTCAGTTTATTATACCGTGTACGGTTGTACACATGGTTGTCAGTTCAGTCAGCAATTGTGCAGGATAAAGAATGTAGAAAACAAAAGCTCACCAAACTTGTGTTTTAGAGTTTTTATATGCAACGCCTAAGTTTGATAACGCTTGGTCCAGCGTCTTTAAGGACCAAGATCGATTCCAAGGGACCCACTGTGGTCTGTAGACTTGGCTTTTTCATTTGTTTTTTTTAACAACATGCAAATTGGACGCCCAGTAGCACAGTACTGTACACATTAGTATTCATTCATTTCTGCCACCTGGCGATACGCGAGAATTGCACCAAAGAAAGAAATTCCAGAATCCAGGTAATTCAAGGAAATCAGCCGCGGTAAACAAAGGTGTGACTGGTGTGATTGGGGGCTGGCAATATAATTACAAATACCCAAATATAGTTAATACCCCATAAATGCAAATGTGAACAAAAAATAAAATATATTTGACCATCCCTCTGGTGCGCAACATGCCACCACCTTATTAAGCCTTTTAATGTTTTCTCATCCACTTCTTTTCTGGATGTTAAATTAATTGTTACAAAAAAATAGTTGAGTGAAGTCCAAAAAAGATGTATGTTACACTCAAACTCTGGAGTTTTGATGCCTTACAAAATTATTGTATATACGTAAAGATTTGACGATTCATACACGTGTATGGACCTCACAAGGCTGTGTATATCAAAACATAATGGGAGTGGGTGGGTGATGTGAGGCATAGATGGGAACTTCAATAAAATCATTCCATATTTGTAAAAGGCAGCAGTTAAGGGGGGGACATGATAAATGGGGGAACCTAGCGGTCAGTCAGCACGACTACCGCAGATATGCGTTTACCCTGCTTTACCCCCCTAAATATACACTTTCCCTAAATAGGGACCAATGGTAACATTTTAAATGAGGGCTAATGCCCATTACCTTTCATTCGGTGTATAGAATACGAAATACCATCCCAGGTGAAGTTCCACTGCGTTGCAGTCCTGATAGAAGGAGCCAGAATGTAGAGAAGGCAAGGAGCAAGCTGGGTTGAAAATCTGCAGGAATGGGTCCTGTAGAAAAAAATGAATGAAGGGCAAACCTCCGTTCTAAAAACTGAGGGTGGTATTGAATATGTGCACAGGGACAGAAAACACAGCCCACACACGACCATGTTTCGTCCCACGGGACTTTATCAAGTCTTGATATAAGTCCCGTGGGGACGAAAACATGTCGGTGTGTGGGGCTGTGTTTTCTGTCTGTGTGCACATATTCAATAAAACCAACCCTCAGGTTTTAGAACGGAAGTGTGCCTTTCATTCATTTTTATACAGGGACCACCCTTCCTGCAGCAATTTTCAAAACCCAGCTGTGTCTTGCTTTCTCCATTCTGTTACAAAATTAGCCTTTATATAAGTATTGTCGTCTTTGCCAAAAAGTTAAAATGATCCGAGTGAGTCCCATAGGAAGTCATCACAAAAAGATTAAAACTAGCACAAACCACATACATTATCAGGCACGCAAGATGATTTCATAAAATGTTTTAGTTATTTTAAAAAAATAACATAACCAACTGCGGTTGGCAGGGAATCGAAACCCGGGCAAAACTGCTTGGAAAGAACAGCTATGATCACCACTATACCACAAACGCTGTATTTAAAGATAGCATAAATGGCAGTCAGTATAAAAGACATTAAGGACTGGAAAAAATTAGGTGCATGTGTGCATGTTTGCACTGTGGAGAGCAAAGACGCCACCAGTGAAAATGGCGTCTGTCTAAGTATTAGAAAAGGAAGTTATGAGGCATTTATATATTGAGGCAAGATTTTCAGGAAGAGACGGAGCCCTTGTACAGCTGCCGACCCCCATAAATAATCAAGGGCCCAAGTTTGGCACCCCTGCCTTAATAAAACCATTTTTATAGGAATAATAGTATATTAAAAAACAACAACATTTCCAAAGGCTCTAGTGCGGTATTTAATTATTCTCTCTCTGAAATAAGAGAAGAGAAATTCTACTGGGGAATCAGAATTCTGATCAAAGTAAAAACGCCATTTCTCTGCCACATGAAGTTGATGACTTGTTGAAACACTAAATGATCTAGTACTCTTTTGGTAAGGATATAGTGCGACGTTAGTGTGATACTTACCATGGGCTCTTGCTAGGTCAAGATTTTTAGGTCTTAGGAAACCTGTGAGCTTGTCATCATAGTTTATCTACCCAATGTTTATGGTAGAAGGGACGTGAAAATCCAGGTAGATAGGTGTCTATCTAATTTGGCATGTTTCCATTCTTCAGGCACCCTCTGATCTGCAGATGTGTGTCTTGCCCGGTTTCCTGTGTTCCTCCAGTTCTACAAGATTTTTTAAACTTGGGGTTTTAGCTCATGACTTCCTGGGCCTGGGTTCTTAGAGAATGAGCGTTTGTAGATACATTATCTTCCAAGTCCGCAATATGGGTCTCCTAAGACGCTATTTTTGTCTTGAGAACCTGCGGTAGATTGCTGTGTATTCAGAGTGAAAAAAGAGTCTTGAATCATGAACAAATACCAGCATTTCTTTAGTGAGTGAGTGCGGTTGTAGACTTCCTCCTTGGAGTCTGGTTCTGGCGTCTGCGTCTTCACCCGCGACCACCGCTTCTTGATTCATACTGGTTTTTAAAAGACAAAGGATGGCCATTCCCATTTGGTCGTTCGAATTTTTTTGTTGTTTGTGGATGGCGAGAGCGTACTGTAATTGGTCAATGGAGTTTTTATTAATATTTACAAATATTTATAAAAAAACAAAGTTACATAAAGTGATACAAAACAATATTCATACAAAATAACCAATATGTACTACCGTACAGTTAAATGCAAATTGTGAACAAAAAGGAAAATACATTGTATAAAAGTTAAATGAAAAGTAATGCCCCATGTGAGGATCGAACTCAAGGAGCCTTCAGATTATGAGACGTGACGCGCACCTTACTGCGATAAAGAGGGCAATACTTTAGCTATGAAAAAGAATTGAAAATTGCGCAGACCAGAATCAATATTCGTTAAAAAGATGTTTTACGCACACTGTAAAAAACTATTGTCTATCTGCACGCAACAGATTTGCTAAATAATGGTTTAGTATTTAAAAATAATAACCCTCGTGGCCCAGGAACCCGAAAACCCAGGTCAAACTGCTTTGGAAGGAAAGCAGCTATGATCACAATATAACCCATTAGTTTTCTTTGCCTCATTTTGAAATATTGAGCATTCACTGGTATTTATTGTAGTGTAAAGCAGTAAGAAAGATTGCACAATGGAAATTATAATGAAATATCATAAGAACTATGGCTCCTAAACCCACAGGATTGGGGTTCGAGTCCCATCTGGGTTTTTTTTTTTCCCCAATAGTAATAGAAATAAAAATTTTTTTTTAAATTAAATTGGTTCTGTACTATGAGAACAAACTTGTAGCATACATTTTTTTTTAATTTTAAAAATGTTTGAAAGGACATTTTTTTAATGTTTCTATTGTACTGTAGGAAGCGTTTCAAAGAGACAGCCGCCTTCTCCTTCTGTAGGGCTTGCGGTTCTGAGCCCCGCCGCTTCCTAGCAGTTCACCAATTGTATTTTACTGTAGTAACTGCCTCAGTCAATCACAATGCAGGACATACATTTGTTTTTTTTAAAACAGAGCAGCTTAATTAATTGTACAAAAAATGAGTTGAAGTAAAACTGATTTATGTTTACACTTAATTAAATCTGGAGTTGTGCTTACAAAATTATGTATATACGTAAAAGATGACGATCATTACACGTGTATGACTCACAAGCTGTATATAAACAGGATAGATAGATGGGGAACTTCAATAAAATCATCCATCAGTGTATAATGCAGAGTAAGGGGGGGGAACTATACATGGGACCTAGCAGTCAGTCAGCACGGACTACCGAGATTATGGTTACCCTGCTTAACCCCCCTAACATATACACTTCCCTAAATGGGACCAAACCCAAGGAACAGTAATGGAGGGCTAATGCCCATTACCGTCCATTAAGTGTATAGGAATACGAAAACCATCCAGGTGAAGTTTCACTGGTGCAGGTCCTGATAGCAGGAACCAGGGAATGTAGAGAAGGCAAGGAGGCACAGCTGGGTGAAAATCTGACAGGAAGGGTACTGTAGAAAAAATGAATGAAGGGCACAACTACCGTTCTAAAACTGAGGGTGGTTTATTGAATATGTGCACAGGGACCAGAAAACACAGACCACACACCCGACATTGTTTAGTTCCCACGGGACTTTACTCAAGTCCTTGATAATAAGTCCTGTGGGGACGAAACATGTCGGTTGTTGTGGGCTGTGTTTCTAGTCCCTGTTGCACATTATTCAACTCCACACCACCCTCAGGTGTTAGGAACGGCAGTTGTGCCCTTCATTCATTGTTTTACAGGAAACCCTTCCTGCAGATTTTCAACCAGTGTGCTCCTTGCTCTCTACATTATGCTTTACCAAAATTGGCCTTCTTATAGGTATGTAGTCCTTGCAAAAAGTAAAATGATTCCGAAAAGTTGAGTCAATGGAAGTCATCAAAAAAAGATTTTAAAAAAAACTAGCACAAAACCACATACATAATATCAGCACGAAAAGATGATTTCATAATAGTTTTAGTATTTAAAAAAATAAACAAACACCTGCGTTGCCGGGAAATGAACCCGGGTCAACTGCTTGGAAGACAGCTATGATCACCACTATACACAACGCTTGTATATAAAGTAGCATAAATGCAGGTATAAAAAAAGAATTAGACTGGAAAAATTAGGTGCATGTGTGCATGTTTGCGCATGTTGGCGAGCAAAGACTCCACCAGTGAAAATGGCGTTGCTTAAGTATTAGAAAAAGGAAGTTATGAGTGCATTTATATAATGAGGCAAGATGTTCAGGAAGAGAGCGGAGCTCTGTAAGCTCCGTACCCCCCATAAAAATCAAGGGCCCCAAGTTTGTGCACCCCTTGCTTAAAAACCATTTTTAGGGAATATAGTATATAAAAAAACAACAATTTCCAAAAGCTTCTAGTCTGTATTAAATTAGTCTTCTCTCTAAATAAGAGAAAATCTAATGAGGGAATCAGAATCTGATCAAAGTAAAAAAACGCTCGTTCTCTGCCACATGACTTGAAACCACTAAATGATTCTAGTAATCATCTTTTTGGTACGGCTATAGTGCAGCGTGTGATACATTCCCGGTTTGCTAGGTCCAAGATTTTTAGGAGTCTAGGAAAGCCCTGTGAGCTCTGTCCATCATGAGATTATCTACAAAGGTTTCTGGGTAGAAGGGACGTGAAAAATCCAGGTAAGATATGTGTTAATTGGCATTGGTCACTTCTTCGGCACTCCTCCTGATCTGCACGATGTGTGTCTTGACCGTTCTCTGGTTCTCAAGTTCTCAAAGATTATTTTAACTTGGGGTTTTAGCTCATGATTCATGGGCCTGGGTTATTGAGCATGAGCGTTTGGAGATACAGTTCTTTCCAAGTCCGCAATGGTCTCCTTCCCCCCCCCCTTTAAATAGAGCTATTTTGTCTTGGAGACTGCGGTAGATGCTGTGTATCTCAGAGTGAAAAGAGCTCTTGATTATCCGAACAAATACCAGGCATTCGTATGAGTGAGTGGGGTGTCTACTTCCCTATTGGAGTCTGGTTCTGGGTCGGCGTCTTCACCAGCGACCAACGATTCTTGATCTATCCATACTGTGTTTTTAAAAAGACCAAAGGAGGCATCCGTTGGGTCGTCGATTTTTTTGTTGTTTGTTGGATGGCATGAGCGTACTGTTAATGGTCACATGAGTACTGGTTTTATAATTTTACAAATATTTGATAAAAAACAATAGTTACATAAAGTTGATACACCAATATTCATACAAAATAAAAATATTTACTACGTAAGTAAAAGCAATGTGAACAAAAAAGGACATGAACATTTGTATTATTAAAAAGTAAATGAAAATAATGCCCAGGTGAGGATCGAACTCACGACCTCAGATGTAGGACTGACGCCTACCTACGCGCTTAAATGCGAGGCATATATACTTTTACTTATGAAAAGAAATACAAATTGCCAGAATCAATATTCATTTAAAAAAGCTGTTTTTTCGCCACGTAACTATGTCTATATTGCACGCAAACTGATTGTCTAAATAATGGTTTAGTATTTAAAATATAATAACACTGCGTTGGCCAGAACCCGAAACCCAGGTCAACCTGCTGGAAGGACAGCTAGCTCACAATTATACCACCCATTGAGCTTTCATTTTCTCGTCTTGAAATTATTTGAGCATTTCACTTGGTATTTTATTGGTAGTAAAGCAGTAAGAAAATTTTTGCACAATTGAAACTTATAATTGACAATATCATTAAGAACTATGTCCTCCTACCCAGGATTCGTGGGTCGATCCCCATCGGTGGGTTTTTTTTCCCCCACCCCCACACCGTAACATAGGAAATAAGTTTAATAATTGGTGCTGTATATGAGAACAAACTTGTAGCATACATGTTTGTTTATTAAATGTTAGTTTTTGTGATTTTTGAAAGACATTTTTTATGTTTTTATTGTAATGAGGAAGCGTTTCCAAAGAGAAGAAAGCCCAGTTCTCCTTCTGATAGGCTTGGGTCTTGAGCCCCCGCCTCTCTTCATAGCAGTTCCAATTTGTATCTACTGAGTTTAACTGATCAGCAATAACAATGCAGGAATACATTTGTTTTTTTTAAAAACAGCAGCTTGAAAATGCACTTTAAAAGTACACATGGATTAAACCGACCCTTTCTCATTTGCAGTTGCCAAATCTGGGATATACACACCAAGTACCTCTTCTATTCTTGGAGCGGGAGGAGGGACCAATCGGCGGAAAAAACGCATGGTCTTAGTAAGTTTGCCTACGAAGTCTCACCCATGAACGGCAGGTGAAACATTTGTAAAAAATCATAGTTCGAAATGAAAAACTATTCATATGATTTCTGATTAAAGTCGCCAGCTAATTGTGGTGCAGCAGCATTAATTGCATGAACTATATTAAAAATGACATAATACAGTCAGGTTTCTTATAAGTGTACGGTTATTGTACACATGGTTTTTGTATAGCTCAGTCAGATTGTGCAGGGATAAGAATGTAGAAAAAAGCCCCACAAATTGTGTTTTAGAGGTTTGATTATGCAACGCGTAAGTTTGATAACGTCTTCAGCGTCTTTAAGGACCAAGACGATTTCACAATCGGACCACATGTGGTTGGTAGACTGTGGCTTTATTTGTTTTTTAAAACACCTGCAATTGCGCAAGTAGCACAGTACTGTACACACTTTAGTATCATCGATTTACTGCCACCTGGCACGATCGCAAGAATAGAAGGAATTGCACCCCAAAGAAATCAGAATCCAGGTAATTCAAGGGAAATCCTACCCGCGGTAAACAAGTGTGACTGGTGTGATGGCTGGACATATTTCATACAAAATACCAAATGATTTACTACATAAATGAAAATGATGAAACAAAAAATAAAGTATTAATTTGACCATTCCCATCTGGGGTCGGCATGACCACTTATTAGCCTTTTAATGTTTTCTCGTCCACTTCTTTTTGGATGTTATAATTGTACAAAAAAATGTGAAGTCCAAAAAGATTTAGTTACACTTCATAAACATATGGAGTTTTGATGCTTACAAAATTAGCCTCTTTGATATAGGTCTGTCGTTCCTTGCCAAAAAAGTTATAACAATGATTCAGATGAGTCACATAGGAAGTCATCAAAAAAAAGATTAAACTAGCACAAACCACTACATATATCAGCACGCAAAGATGATTTATTAAAAGTAATTTAGTAATTTTAAAACAATAGCAACACCTGTGTTGGCCGGAGGGAATCGAACACCGGGAGTCTTCACTGTATGGAAGGCAGCTATGCTACCACGATACCACAACGATTTGTATAAAGATAGACATCAAAATGGAGTTATAAAAAATACATTAAGCCTGGAAAAATTAGGGCATGTTGTGCAGTGTTGCATGTGGAGGAGCAAAGACGCCACCAGGAAATAGGCGGGAGTCTGTCTAAGTATTAGAAAGAAGGAAGTTATGCAGTGCATCTTTATATATGAGGCAAGATTTTCAGGAAGAGAGCGGTAGCATCTGTAAGGCTCCGTGACCCCCCCAATAATCATCAAGGCCCCCAAGTTTTGTGCACCCCTACGCTTAATAAACCATTTATAGGAATAATAGTTATATAAAAAACAACACATGTTCAAACACTGAGATGCTGTATTAATTATTCTTCTCTCGAAAACTAAGGGACTAAGAAAAATCAAGGGGAATCAGAACTATAAAGTAAAAAACGCTCTTCTCTGCCACTGCTTGATGAAACCACTAAATGATCTAGTGTTACTCCCATTTTGGTACGGATATAGTGCTAGACGCGACTGTGATACAATCCCGTGGCTTTGCTAGGTCCACAGATTTTTAGGCTAGGAAGCTGTGTTGAGTCTATCTGTCCATCTATGAGTTATATACCAAATGTTTCGTGGTAGATAGGGACGTGAAAATCACAGGTAAGATATGGTTCTAATTTGATTGTCACCTTCTTCCGGTCTCCTTGATGTCTGCAGATTGTTGTGTCTTGACAGTGGCTGTGTTCTCCAGTTTCTCAAAGATTATTGTATCACTTGGGGTTGTTGTCATGGACTCTCCGGGCCTGGGTTTCTTGAGCTATGTTAATGAGCCAGTTTTGCTACGATACCTTCTCTTCCAAGTCCAGCAATAGTGGTTCTCATAGAACGATCTTATTTTGTTCATTGAGACTGGGTGGATGCTGTGTGTTATATCAGAAAAGTGAAAAGAAGCTTCTTTGATATCCTGAAGAAATACCAGCAGAATTTTCTTATGAGTGAGGGGGTGTCTACTTCCTCCTTGGAGTTCTGGTTCTGGGTCTGGGCTCTTACTCCGCGACCAAGTCGTTCCTTGATCTTTAGTCCCCATATGTGTTTGTTAAAAGAAATAAAGGAGATGGGCCATACGTGGGTCGTGCATGTTTTTGTTGGTTGGAGGCATGAGGCGACGGTGAATTGGTATCAGGATGGAGTTTTATGGTAATATGTACAAATTATTTATAAAACACACAATAGTTACATGAAAAGTGATAAAACAATTTCATTACAAAATAAAAATATTATACCGTACAGTTAAATTGCAAATGTGAACAAAAAAGGAAATACAGGTGTGTATAAAAAGAGTAAATGAAAAGATAATGCCCCATGTGAGGATCGGAAAATCTTCACGACCTTCAGATATGAGGGACTGGCGCGTCCTCCTATGCGCTTAATGAGGCATATACATTTTGATTATGAAAAAGAAATTAACAAATTGCCACAGGAATAGATCAATATTACATTAAAAAAGCTTGTTTTTCAGCACACTGTAAACTAATATGTCCTATATCTGCACGCAAACATGATTTGTTAAAATAAGGTTTAGTATTAAAAATTAATTAACACGGCGTTTGCGCAGAACCGACCCAGGTCAACGACTTGGAAGGCAGCATATGCTCACAATTATACCAACAATAGCTTTTCTTTCGCTCGTTTTGGAAATATTTGAGCATCACTGGTATTTATTGGTTAGTTAAAGCAGTAAGAAAGATTTGCACAATTGATAATTTATAATGAAATATCATAAGAAACTATTGGGACCTCTAACCGGGATTTTGGGAGTTCGGGTCCATTCTGGTTTTTTTTTCCCCATAGTAATAAGGAAATAATACACTTTTTTAAATAAATTTTCTGTACTATGGAGAACAAACTGTGCATCATTTTTTTTTAATAAGTTGAAATACATTTTTATTAGTTTCTATTGTTACTGTATGAAGCGTTCTCAAAGACGACAGCCCCCCTTCTCCTTCATGATAGGGGCATGGGTCTTTGAAGCCCCGCCCTCTCTCCTAGCAGTTCACCAATGTTATATACTGTAGTTTTGTTACTGACTCAGTCAATCCAATGTAGGAAAAATACATTGTTTTTTTTTAAACAGCAGCTGTTGACTGCAGCTTTAAACGTCATGCGATTAAACCGACCATTTTCATTTTGCAGTTCCAAATCTGGGATCATACACCAATAACTCTTCTTCTTTCGAGAGAGGGACAGAGGAGCAATGCCCAAAAACAGCAATGGTGTTAGTTAGTTTGCTCTTACGAAGCGCTTACACCCATGAACAGGGTGCAGGCGGTGAAACATATGAAAAATCATAGTTGTCGAAAGAAAGTTATTTCATATATTTATGATTAATAGTCGGCCAGCTTGTTATGCTGTGGCCTTGCAGCAGTATAATGCAGGAGAACAATTACAAATGGCACTATACTTAACTAGTCAGGTTTCATTTACGTTTACGGTGTTACACATGGTTGTCTATGTCAGTTCAGTGCCCCCCCCCAATTGTGCAGGGATAAGAATGTAGAAAAAAAGCCCTCAAACAATGTGTTCTTTAGAGGTGTTTTATTATTGCAAGCTAAGTTTGATGTAACCGTCTTCAGCGTCTTTAAGGACCAAGATTCGCATTTCACAATGGACCACTTGGTGTTCTGTAGGACTTGCTTTTATTTGTTTTTTGAAACCTGCGAAATGAGCATTAGTAGCACTATGTACTCTGTACACATTAAGTATCATCATTTCGGCCACCTGGCCAGATACACGGCGAAAGAATTGCCCCAAAGAATCAGCAATCACGGTAATTCAACGGAGAAATCAACCGGTCGGGTAAAACAAAAGGATGACTGGTGTGATGGTGGCACTGATATCCTACAAAATACCAAAATTTACTACAATAAATGCAAATGTGAAACAAAAAAATAAATATATTTGGAACCATTCCCATCTGGTATTGCGCGCACCGCATGCACCACTTATTACTTTTTAAGTTTTACATCCACTTTTTTCTGAGGTTATTAATTGATACAAAAAAAATAGTTGAAGTCCAAAAAGATTTTGTGACACTCATAAACTCTGGGAGTTTTGATGCTTACAAAATTAGCCTTTATTAGGTATCGTCGTCCTTGCCAAAGTTTTAGTTAACAAAGTTCCGAAGTTGGTATACAAGGAAAGTCATCAAAAGAAAGATTTTTAAACACTAGACCAAAACCACATACTAATTCAGACAGCAAAGAGATGATTTCATAATAATGTTTTAGTATTTTAAAAATAGCAATCCACTGCTGGGTGGGAGTTTTATGCGAAAACAACCCGCGTTTGGGGTCAACTGTGTTGGAAGGCACTAATGCCCCACTATACCCCAACTGTTTTGTATAAGAGCTAGCTAAATGTGGCAGATATAAAAAAGAATTAAATGGGAAAAAAAGATGAGGTGCATGTGTGCATTGTTGTTCTGTGGAGAGCAAAGACGCCACAGCCAGTTAGAAAATGGCGTTCTGTCTAAGTATAGTAGAAAAAGGAAGTTAAGTATGAGTTGCTTATTTATATATTGAAGGCAAGATTTTTCAGGAAGAGGGCAGGAGCTGTGATGTGTGTAAGCACCGACACAACATAATGATAATACAACCCGAAATATTGATATAAGGCCCCTTATCCATAACTAATCTACTAGGCCAACTCAAAGGTGCCACCTGTCCTTCAGTTTTGTTGACTCTCTTGCCGAAGTTTAAACCATTTTTATTAGTGAAGAATAGGTATATAAAAATAACAGACAACACATTTCACAAACGCTCTAGGGGCAGGGCGGGAGGGAGGTGGGGGGTAAAGTCTAGAGGGGCGGTCCGAAAAGAGAGAAATTCGAATGGGGAATCAGGAATCTGTCAATGTCATTAAGGTAAAATCACGCTGTTCGTCTGCCACACTGACTCGTGGAAACATCATGTGAAGGATGTCTTTCTTTGTTTGACGGTTTTATTGCTTGTTTGTGTAAGACGTTTGTGTCATCAAGTTTAGTGCAGTAAGTAAGGTCGATTCGAGTTCATGGAATCCCTAGTTGGGCTTAGTGGCATGGTCATTTTATCTTTCGGAAGCTGTGAGCTTGGTCCATCATGAGTTTATCTAACCAATGTTTCTGGGATTAGAAGGGACGGGTGAAAATCCAGGTAGGGATAAGATATGTGTCTAATTTGTGAATTTGTCACCACTTCTTTCGGCATCCTCTGATCTGACAGATGTTGTGTCTTGACGGTTCTCTGTGTTCTGTCTTCATATTCTCAAAGATATTATAACTTGGGGTTTGTTTTCTCATGGACTTCCTGGGCCTGGGGTTTACTTGAGTCTATGGCATTGCGTTGTGTAGCTACCTTCTCTATCAATGTCCGCAATATGGTCTCCTATAGACGCTATTTGTCTTTCGAGCGACTGCCCGTCCCGTCGGATGTGTGTATCTAGAGTGTGAAAAGATGCTACTTGATAGGTCTGAATCAAATACCAGCAGTCTTCTCGCATGCACGTGAGTGGTGGTCGTACTCTCCTTGGAGTCTGGTTCTGGACGCGTCTTCACCGCGACCAACGATCGATATTAGTCCCCATTTACTGTGTTTCTCCTTAAAAGACAAAGGACCCCCGGCCACACATCCCGCCTGACCCCACGGGGTCCCCCAGTCAGCACATTTTTTTTGTTGTTGTTGGGATGGAATGAGCGTACTGTAAATTGGTCAATGAGTTTTCCTCCTACCTCCCAATATTTTAAAAACCCCCTCCATCTATAAAAACAATAGTTACCTAAAAGGATTTACAAACAATATTCATACAAATACCAAAAGTAGTTATACGTACAGTAAATTGCAACTGTGAACAAAAAAAGGAAATTACATTTGGATGAAAAAGTAAATGAAAAACTAATGTGAGGTCGAACTCACGACCTTCCGATTATGAGACCTGACGCGCGACCTACTGCGCTAATGAGGCATCCTACTTTTAGTATGAAAAAGAAATTAACAAATTGCCAGAATCAAAGATTACATTAAAAAAGCTGTTTTTACGGCACACTGAACTATGTCCTATATCTGCACGAGAAACATGATTTGTTAAAATAATGTTTAGTAATTAAAAATAATAACACCTGCGTTGGCCAGGGGGAACCGAAAACCCAGGTCAAACAGCTGGGAGTGAAGGCTATGCTTACCAATTATACCAACCAATTAGCTTTTCTTTTCCTCGTTTTGAATATTTGAGCATTCCACTGGTATTTATTGGCTAGTAAAGCAGGTTAAGAAAAGATCTGCCACATGAAATTAGCATGAAAATATCATAAGAAAACCTATGGGCCTCCTAAACCCAGGATTGTGGGTTACGGTCCCATCTGGTTTTGTTCCCCCAATCGTAATAGAAATACATTTTAAATAAATATAAATTGGTTCTGCGTCTTTCCACCCGCGACCAAGCTTATTGATCAGTCCCCATACTGTGTTTTTTTAAAAGACAAAGGAGGCATTTTCCCGTTGGGGTCGTGCATTTTTTTTGTTGTGTTGGATGGCATTTGAGCGTTTACCTGTAATGGTCAATTGAGGTTTTTATTAATATTACAAATATTTATTAAAAAACAATAGTTACATAAAAGTGATTACAACAATAGTTTTATACAAAATCAAAATATTTACTACCGTTACAGTAAATTGCAAATGTGAACAAAAAGGAAATACATTTGTATTAAAAGTAAATGAAAAACTATGCCCCATGTGAGGATCGTCGAACTCAGGACTTCAGATTATGAGGAACTGACGCAGATACCTACTGCGCTAATTGGGCATATACTTTTAGTATGAAAAAGAAATTTAACAAATTGCCAGAATTCAATATTACATTAAAAAAAGCTAAAAGCTGTTTGTTTTTACGGCACACTGTAACTATGTCCTTATTGCACGCAAAACATGATTTGTTAAAATAATGGTTAGTATTTAAAAATATAACAAACTGCGTGGCCAGGAACCCGAAACCCAGGTCAACTGCTTGGAAGGCCAGCTATGCTCACAATTATACCACCAAGTAGCTTCTTTTCCTCGTTTTGAAAGATTTGAGCATTCACTGGTATGTTATGGTAGTAAAGCAGTTAAGAAAGATTGCACAATTTGAAATTTATATGAAATATATAAGAAACTCTGGCCTCTACACCAGGGATTGTGGCGTGCGAGGCACATCTGGGTTTTTTTTCCCCAATAGTAATAGAAATAACATTTTTAAATAAATTGGTTCTGTACTATGAGAACAAACTTGTAGCATACATTTTTTTAAAAATGTTTGAAAGACATTTTTAATGTTTCTATTGTACTATAGGAAGCGTTTCCAAAGAGACAGCCCCCTTCTCCTTCTGATAGGCTCTGGGTCTTGAGCCCCGCCCTCTTCCTAGCAGTTCACCAATTGTATCTACTGTAGTGAGCCCCGCCCTCTTCCTAGCAGTTCACCAATTGTATCTACTGTAGTAACTGCTCAGTCAATCACAATGCAGGAATACATTTGTTTATTTTAAACAGCAGCTTGAACTGCAGCTTTAAACGTAATGGATTAAACCCGACCTTTCTCATTTTGCAGTTGCCAAATCTGGGATCATACACCAATACCCTGGTAAGATATGTGTCTAATTTGGCATTGTCCACTTCTTCCGGCACTCCTCTGATCTGCAGATTGTTGTGTCTTGACCGGTTCTCTGTGTTCTCCAGTTTCTCAAAGATTATTTTAACTTGGGGTTTTATCTCATGGACTTCCTGGGCCTGGGTTTCTTGCCCCATGTGAGGATCGAACTCACGACCTTCAGATTATGAGACTGACACGCTACCTACTGCGCTAATGAGGCATATACTTTTTCTGATGAAAAAGAAATTAACAAATTGCCAGAATCAATATTACATTAAAAAAGCTGTTTTTACGCACACTGTAACTAATTACTGTATAAATGTATAAATGTTTACATCAACATTTTAACTTTTTCGGGGTACAGAAAGGGCAACCTTGATTGTCCTGGAAAAGGAGGTCCTCGGAGAGTGAGGACAGAGGGGCAGGGGGAGGGGGGAAGAGGGGGGAGAGGGGGGAGTTCACATCCTGGAGGCCTCGTTTCTGGGACCTTCGGTCATAAAGGACTGACGCTGGGAGTTGGGGGGGGATCTAGTTTGCTCCCTTGAGTGGTATCTACTGGGGCCCTCCTCTCGTGATGAGTGACCAGGGCTCCCATATCTTGTCGAACGCGATGAGCTTTTGTCTGAGCATTGCCGTCAGCTTCTCCATTAACATCACTTCACTGACCCTTCTTTTTATGGACCTTTTGGATGGGGTGGTTTGTCTCTTCCAGGAAGCCGCTATCTCACATCTGGCCGCCGTTAAAATATGGGAGATCAATTTCCTAGTTGTCCAGCCAATTCCGGATATTGGCCTTGCAAGTAGGAAGGTCAGTGGTTCTATAGGCAGTTCTAGGTCTGTGACCTCTTTTATCAAATTGTGGACCTTCGCCCAGTACTTAACAATTTCCAGACAGGTCCACCAGATGTGGGCCATGTCCCCTCTAAGTCCACAGCCTCTCCAACACAGGTCTGACGCCAGGGGGTAGATCTGGCTCAATCTTGCTGGGGTAAAATACCAGTGATAGAGAATTTTATAGATATTCTCCTTCGTTATGGTGCATAGAGATGTTCATGAGGCTGCCAGCCAAATTTCTTCCCAAATCTCTCTTTCTATTGTAATGTTCAAATCTGCTGCCCATTTGAGCATATAATCATGATCTTGGGGGGCCGCCGAATTTTCCAGGTTGGTATATATGTCGGAGATTAGTCCCTTTTGGTAGGTGTTTGCTTTACAAAGTCGCTCGAATTTGGTCAGAGAGGTTAATTCTGGGGCTGGGCAAATCTTTTGGGCAAAGTGCCGGATTTGAAGGTATTTGAATGTGTCCAGTTCCCTAATCCTAAATTTGGCTCGTATTTCTTGGTAGCCCAGGAACGTGTCAAAGCTGAGAAGATCCGCGATCGTCCCAATCCCCTTTGATTTTAATTGTTCGTATAGCTTAGATCCGCACCCCGGGGGGAATTTTGGGTTATTTGTTAAAGGCGTGAGTTGCGGATTAGCTGAGCACAGGCCAAATCTGGTCTTGTGTTTTGAACATATTTCCCAGGTAAGTAGAGACGCCTGTAGTTTTAGGTTGTGTGTTTGCCTATCTCCCCTGTCTATGCTCCAGAGGCAGGCCTGCAGAGAAGGCATTCTGGCATACTTGGATTCTATATCGATCCAGCAGTGTTTGGCTGGGTCGGCATTCCACATAACAGCTTGTTTCAATTGTGCTGCTAAGTAGTATTTGTGTATGTCTGGGACGGCCATACCCCCCCTTCCTCTCGATGCCAACAGGACTGATCTTGCTACTCTGGGCCTTTTGCCCTGCCAAATAAAGTTAAACATTCTGTTTTGTATGCTCTTTAGATCAGCGCCAGGTACATGGACTGGGAGTGTCTGGAAGTAGTATAACAGTCTAGGGAGTATGTTCATCTTAACGGAGATCATTCTCCCAATCCATGATATCTGGTAACCTTGCCACTGTTCCAAGTTTTTTTTAATCGTTTCCCAGAGCGCTGGGTAATTAATTTGGTATAGAGCTCTGTAGTGTCTTGATATATTTACCCCCAAGTATTTAATATATGAAGGACAACACCGATAATTGAAATTCAGTTTGAGTAGTTTCACTTCATCGTCTGGAAGGCTAATATTTAGGGCCTCCGACTTTCCACTATTTATTTTATACCCAGACACTTTACCAAAGTCCGACAGTTCTCTTTGCAGGTTCGGAAGAGAAGTTTGGGGTCTGGTCAGGGTCAGAATGATATCATCAGCGAATAGGGATACTTTATAATTTATCTCACCTATTTCAACGCCCTGAATGTTCATATTGTTCCGAATTCTAGTCGCAAGTGGTTCAATCGTGAGGGTGAAGAGAAGAGGCGATAAGCGGCACCCCTGCCTTGTGCCATTTTTAATTTGAAATCTCTCGCCCGTTCCGCCTGGGAGTTTGACCGCAGCGGAAGGGTTCTGGTAGAGAGCCCGGACCCCTTCCAGGAATTTGTCTTGGAAGCCAAATTTTTTCAAGGCATTAACTAGGAATAACCAGTCTATCCTATCGAATGCCTTCTCTGCATCTAGACTCAGAAGCATCGCTCTAGTTTTGGACATACTGTATGGACGTGATCCACTATGTTTATTATTTTGAGCGTATTATCCGCGGCTTGGCACCCTGAGACAAACCCAACTTGGTCTGTATGGATGAGTCTAGGTAGTATGGGGTTCAGCCTATTCGCAAGTATCTTACTATAAAGCTTTAAATCATTGTTCAGGAGAGATATGGGCCTATAACTTCCGCACTGGGTCGGGTCCTTTCCGTCCTTATGAATTATTGCTAAATTAGCTGAGGACATAGAGTTTGGGATTGGGTTCCCCTCCATAAAGGAGTTGAATAGATGTAGTAGGTGGGGTGACAGTATGGGTAAGAATTTCTTGTAGTAGGAGTTTGTTTAGCCATCAGGTCCCGGTGCTTTGGAAGATTTGGATGCTTTAACTGCCTCTGTCAGTTCTTCTACCATTCAGCCTATCATTCTCCTCCTCTGTAGGGAGGGAAGATTACAGTCGGCAAGGTAATCTATTATTGATGCTTCAGGGGTTGACTTTGGAATCGCGGAGTCAGATCTCAGATTATATAATTTGGTGTAGAATTTGGTAAATTCCTCCACGATTTTTTTCTCGTTATAGACTATCTCACCAGACCTATTCTTGATCGCTGTAATTTGTGATCTTTTATGTATGCCTCTTAACCTGCTAGCAAGAAGTCTATCGGCTTTATTCCCTTTATCAAAGTACCTCTGGCCCGTCCATTTTAGAGCTTTTTCTACATTGTCTAATTGTATGTCTTTTAGTTTGGTTCTGGCGGCTGTTAGTAACTTGTAAATTTTCCTGGATGGGTTTAATTTGTGTTTTTGCTCGAATTGTACAATTTTCTCAGTGAGCTCTTTAGTTAGTTTTACTTTGGCTTTTTTCCTATATGATGCTATCGAAATAAATTGGCCCCTGATAGCCCCTGATAGCCGCTTTGTGGGCTTCCCATAAAATAGCTGGGGATTCCACCGTACCCAGGTTTAGCCTAAAATAGTCCTTAAGGGCTCTTTTGATCTCTCTTTCTACCTCTTTGTTGTTTAAGAGGGAGTCATTTAGTTTCCTGCTATAAGTGAATGTTTTAATGAATGGGGCCTTGAGGTTCAGAAAAATGGGGACGTGATCTGACCATGTAATTGGGCCTATGTCTGTGTTAGTTGTTGCTTCTAGAATGTTCTTGGTAGCAAGGAAATAGTCAATACGGGAAAAGGTCTGGTGAGGGGCCGAGAAAAAAGTCTAGTCGCTTTGTCCCTGGTGCTGAGCTCTCCAAATATCCACTAAAGAAAATTCCTTTATGATATCCCTAAATTTTTTCCCTAATCTTAGTGCTTGGGTTGGGTGCGGTCGTCCTGGTGTGGTTGATTTGTCTTCTGCTGGGTTGAGTGCCATGTTAAGGTCTCCACCTATTATCATGGATGATAGATATTCCGGGTCAATCTCCTCTAGTACCTTTATGAGAAAATTCGGCTGATTCTCATTAGGGGCATAGAGGTTGATCAGGGCGATCGCGGATCCCGCCAGAGAGCCGTACACCACAACGAATCTACCCTCTGGGTCAGTAGTGACTTTTGTTAAATTAAAGGGGGTGCCCTGCCGGATCAAAATAGCTACTCCCCGCTTTTTACTACTAAATGATGAGTAGTAACTCATAGGGAATGTGTTTTGGAAAGTTTTGGGCGACTCCTGCGCTGTGAAGTGTGTCTCCTGGATAAAGACAATATCACCATTGAGCTTTTTTAATTCTTGAAGGGCCAGCCTTCTTTTCCTATTGTTCTGTAATCCCTTTACATTAAGGGATACTAGTTTAATTGGTCCTTGTTTAGCCATAACCTCCTTTGTCTGTATCGGGTTTTAGAGTCTGTCCCTTCTCGCTAGGGTCAGTGACTGGATGTTCAATTAAGTGTTGTTTTCGTCCTTTGTAGGCCTTGGTTGACCAGTGTGTGAGGAAGGGGAGGAGGTGGGGGGAGGGGGCCTGCTGGGATAGTAACAGCAGGTAACAGAAAGAGATGAAAGTAGACCTTGGTGTAGTCTTAGTGGATCAAGACCGACTTAACTAGTAGTCGGTTTGTCGGGTATAGGACCGTTGGGGTCCGGTGGCGGTAACCGTCTGGAATGGGCGAGGTAGGGACCCTATGGTTCCTCATTTACCCGAATTTTCCCATTTATTTTCATATGGGTAGTAGAGTAGTACGAGGGTAGTGTTTATGTAGAGGGGATCTTAAGATTAGGTATTCCCGGTAGTAAGTATCAGGCTCACTCTACCCTTCTTTGGCTTACAAGTCCTCTCCTAGCTCGGAGGGGGTAGAGGGGGAGTGGGGCAGGTTAGGGGGGAGGGGTTAGGAGGGTCGGCCCGCCGGGGGATAGGGACAGGGCTGCACCTTGGCCCCCTACAATTAATTCCCTTCTGCATCCCAGGCCAATCCGTTACGATCAGGTGCACTGCCTACATAATTAGATTGGTCTGGATTGATGGGGTTTTGATTAATTCCTATGGCACATCCTAGGAGGTGTGAACTGTCCTCTGCTGGTGTGAGTTGATCCCTTTAGGGGTTTCATGCCCGGAGGGGGGGGGTGGGGAAGGGGGGGGGGGGGGGGGGGGGGAGGTGTGATGGGGGGAGGGGGAGGTGTTCTTAGAGTAGCATTTGTTTGGCAGATGGTAGGCCCATTTATACCTTCCTAGTTTGCGCCTTACCCCCACGGGGGAACCTTCGGATAGGGTGCCTTCAGTTCTGCCACTCCTTTACTTGCCCTGTTTTGCCTTTTTTTTAAGGTTTGTTGAGGGCTGGGGGGGAGGAGTCAGGGGAGGGGGAGGGAAGATAGTTGCACATTCAGACACCTTGGTTTTATACCTCATATGTAACCTTATACAGTTTCCTTGGTCACTGCTTCGTGAGAGGAAATTGTGTTCAGACAGGATTTTCTTTGGAACCTTTAGCTGTCTCAGTTTGCCCTTTGAGATTGTCAGGAGGTGGGGGGCGGGAGGGGAAAGGGGAGGGAGGGGGAGGGGGTGTGGGGGCAGGTGTGAGGTGGATGAGGGGGGAGATGTTCTTTCGGTAATATTTGTTTTATAGCTGGTAGGTCCATTTATACCTTCCTGGTTTGCGCCTTATCCCCATGGGGGGAACCTTCAGATAAGGTGCCATCCATTCTGACGCTCCTTTAATTGCCCTGTTTTGCCTTTTTAAGGTTTGTTAGAGGCTGGGTGGGGGGTAGGGAGAGGGGAGAAGGGGGGGGTAGATGATTGTACATTTAGGCAACTTTATTTTATACAACATATTTAACCTTATACATTTTCCTTGGTCACTGCCTCGTGAGGGGACATTGCGTTCAGTCAAGACTCAGAGTTTCTTTGGGACCTTTAGCTGTCTCAATTTGCCCATTGAGACTGTCAGGAGGTGGGGGGAGGGAGGGGGAAGGGGAGGGGGATGGAGGGGAGGGAGGTAGGAGGGGGGGGGGGGGGAGGGGGAGGGGGGGGAGGGGAAATGGAGGGGCATATATGTGCTTTAAGGGGTGCGGGAGGTAATAACACCTGCGTTGGCCAGGAACCCGAACCCAGGTCAACTGCTTGGAAGGCAGCTATGCTCACAATTATACCACCAATTAGCTTTCTTTTCCTCGTTTTGAAATATTTGAGCATTCACTGGTATTTTATTGGTAGTAAAGCAGTAAGAAAGATTGCACAATTGAAATTATAATGAAATATCATAAGAAACTATGGCCTCCTAACCCAGGGATTGTGGGTTCGAGTCCCATTTGGGTTTTTTTTCCCCAATAGTAATAGAAATAACATTTTTAAATAAATTGGGAGCCCCGCCCTCTTCCTAGCAGTTCACCAATTGTATCTACTGTAGTTACTGCTCAGTCAATCACAATGCAGGAATACATTTGTTTTTTTTAAACACCAGCTTGAACTGCAGCTTTAAACGTAATGGATTTCTAGTTCAGTCAGCAATTGTGCAGGGATAAGAATGTAGAAAAAAGCTCACAACATTGTGTTTTAGAGGCAGGGATAAGAATGTAGAAAAAAGCTCACAACATTGTGTTTTAGAGGTTTTTATTATGCAACGCCTAAGTTTGGCCTCCTAACCCAGGGATTGTGGGTTCGAGTCCCATCTGGTTTTTTTCCCCCCAATAGTAATAGAAATAAAATTTTTAAATAAATTGGTTCTGCGTCTTCACCCGCGACCAACGCTTC
>WSYH01007515.1:8262-32843 GCA_036426205.1 Ascaphus truei | reverse complement strand
ACACACACACACACACACACACACACACACACACACACACACACTATATATATATTGAGAGGGAGTGGCTCAGTGAGTAAGACTGGCACTGAGAGTTTGAAGCAGGAGCCTGGTTCAATTCCCGCTGTTGGCTCCTTGTGACCTTGGGCAAGTCACTTTATCTCCCTGTGCCTCAGGCACCAAAAAAAACCAGATTGTAAGCTCCACGGGGCAGGGACCTGTGCCTGCAAAATGTCTCTGTAATGCGCTACGTAAAAAACTAGCAGCGCTATACAAAAACATGCTATTATTATTATTATTATTTATTATTATTATATTGCACACACCTACTGTATACTATACATATACACTGTATATATATTGCACACACCTACTGTATACTATACACTGTATATATTACACACACCTACTGTATACTATATATAACACACACACACACAGTTTACCACAAGCTAGATAGCGGGCAGGTAAAGAGGAGGTAAAGAGTGTGCCTGGCCTTGGCGTGACAGACGAGTCGTACAGTAACTGGTCTAGTCCCAATGTGTTGGGTCCTAATCCGGGCGCCTCAATGAGGTTCTGTAAGGTCTTCAGAAAGCTTAATGCCGTTTGTAAATGTGATACCTACCCCATGCCCCGGGCTGACAACATGATATACACATTTGGGAACGCTCAGTGGTTAACCACCCGCGACTTAACCAAGGGTTATTGGTGCCGCGAGCATGGAAGACTAACGAAGAAAACGTCCTTTGCTACACCGGGTGGGCTCTCTCAGTATAAGGTCCCATCCTCTCGTTTGCATGGGGCGCCAGCAAACCTTCCAGGTGTTAAGGGACCCAGTTCTGACACCTCACAGGGAATATGCTGCACGGTATCTGGGCGATGCGATCATCCATAGTAGTGACTAGGATTCACACTGTCAGAAGGTCCAGACAGTGCTGGACGCCATGGAGGAGGCAGGTTTATGGCGAACCCCAGTAAGTGTGCCATAGGTTTGGAAGGGACTATGTACTTAGGCTATAGGTAGAGGGTTGGTCAAGTCTTAGATTGCAAAGCTTAAGGGATTGCCAAAACCACGTAATAAAAAACAGGCTCAGGCCTTCAGTGGGATGGCAGGCTACTACCGCCGGTTCTTACCAGATATTACCACCATTTCACACAAGGGAAGAATTCTGTCATGGTAACGTGGTCTGACCCAGTGGAACAAGCCTTCCAACAGTTACAAGGGAAGAGTTCTGTCATGGTAACGTGGTCTGACCCAGTGGAACAGCCTGCCAACAGTTACAAGGGAAGAGTTCAGTCATGGTAACGTGGTCTGACCCAGTGGAACAAGCCTTCCAACAGTTACAAGGAAGAGTTCTGGTCTGGTAACGTGGTCTGACCCAGTGGAAGCCTCCTTCCAACGTTACAAGGGAAGAGTTCAGTCATGGTAACGTGGTTGACCCAGTGGCTGGAACAAGCACTTCAACATTACAGGGAAGAGTCTCTGTCATGGTAACGTGGTCTGACCCAGTGGAACATGCCTTCCAAACAGTTACAAGGGAAGAGTTCCTGTCATGTAACGCGTGGTCTGACCCAGTGGAACAGCCTTCCAACAGTTACAAGGGAAGAGTTCTGTCATGGAACTGTCTGGTCTGCCCCAGTGGAACACGCCTTCCAAAAAGTTACAAGGGAAGAGTTCAGTCATGGTAAGGGTGGGACCCAGTGAACAAGCCTTCCAGCAGTTAAAAGTGAAGGGCGTTCTGGTCATGGTAACGTGGTCTGACCCAGTGGAACAGCACTTCCCAGTTACAAGGAAGGTCTGTTCATCTGATACGGGGTCTGATCCAGTGGAACAAGCCTTCCAACAGTTACAAGGGAAGGTTCTGTCATGGTAACGTGGTCTGACCCAGTGGAACATCCTTCCAACAGTTACAAGGGAAGAGTTCTGTTATGGTAAGTGTTGACCCAGGGAACATGCCTTCCAACAGTACAAGCCACCTTGTTGTGCACAACCAGTCTTTGTGATGCGAGGACTGTACCAAGAAATTCCAGGCCCAGATGTGAAAGCGGGAAGTTAAGGCCCGAGCTAGTGCTGGATATCTCGGAGGAAGTAAGCCCAGTATGCGGGCTATCGGCAGGAGTTAGCCCAGTAAGTGCTGGATATCGGCAGGAAGTTAAACCCAAGTGAGTGTGGATTCGTCAGGAAGTTAAACCCAGTAGTGCTGGATAGCTCAGGAAGTAAGCCATGCGGGATATCGGCAGGATTAACCATGAGTTAGTGCTGGATATCGGCAGGAAGTTAAAGCCAGTAGTGCTGGATATCTATGGCCGGAAGTTAAGCCCAGTAGTGCTGGATATCGGCAGGAAGTTACCACCAGTAGTGCGGGATATCGGCAGTGAAGTTAGCCCAGTAGTGCTGGAGTATTCGGCAGGAGTTTAAGCCAATTCGGTCAGAGAGTTTTAAGCCCAGTATGCGGATATCGGCAGGAAGTAACCCAGTAGTGCTGGCTGATCGCGGAGTTAACCCAGTAGTGCAGGATATCGGCAGAAGGTAAGTTAACCCAGTAGTGCTGGATATCGGCAGGAAGTTAAACCCAGTAGTGCAGGATATCGGCAGGAAGTTAAGCCCAGTAGTGCTGGAGATCGGCCTGGAAGTTAAACCCAGTAGTGCTGGATATCGGCAGGAAGTTAAACCCAGTAGTGCTGGATATCGGCAGGAAGTTAAACCCAGTAAGGCGCGGGATATCCCAGGACTAAACCCAGTAGTGCTGGATGGCAGGAGTTAAAACCAGTAGTGCTGGATATCGGCAGGCGAATCCCAATTCAGATAGTGCGGGATATCGCATGACGTTAAGCCACCGTAGTGCTGGATATCGCAGGAGTTAAACACAGTAGTGCGGATATCGGCAGGGACGTTAAACCCAGTAGTGTGGATATCGCAGGAAGTTAAACCCAGTGAGTGGCTGGATATCGGCAGGAAGTTAAGCCCAGTTAGTGCTGGATATCGGCAGGAAGGAAGAGCCCAGTAGTGCTGGATATTGGCAGGAAGTTAAGCACGTAGTGCGGTGATATCGGCAAGGAATAGCAGGAAGTTAAACACAGTAGTGTGGGGATTATCGGCAGGAATTTAAACCCAGTAGTGTGGATATCGGCAGGAAGTTAGACCAGTAGTGCGGGATATCAGGAAGGAAGATTTAAAACCCCAGTAGTGCTGGAATCGGCAGGAAGTTAAGCCCAGTAGTGCTGGATATCGGCAGGAATTAAGCCAGTATATGGGATATCGGCAGGAAGTTAAGGCCAGTTAGCAGTTGTGCGGGATATCGGCAGGAAGTAAGCCCAGTAGTGCTGGATATGGCACGGGAAGTTTAAGCCACAGTAGTGTGGATATCGGCAGGAAGTTAACCCAGTAGTGGGGGATATCGCGCAGGAAGAGATTAAACCAGTTAGTGCTGGATATGGCAGGAAGTTAAACCCAGTAGTGCAAGTAATCGGCAGGAAGTTAAGCCCAGTTAGTGCTGGATAACGGCAGGAAGTAAACCCAGTAGTGCTGGATATCGGCAAAGTTAAGCTTAGATAAACCCAGTAGTGCTGGATATCGGCAGGAAGTTTAAACCCAGTAGTGCAGTTTAATCGCAGGAAGTTAAGCCAGTAGTGCTGGATATCGGCAGGAAGTTAAACCCAGTAGTGCTGGATATCGGCAGGAAGTTAAACCCAGTAGTGCTGGATATCAGCCATGGAACAAGCCTTCCAACAGTTACAAGGGAAGAATTCTGTCATGGTAACGTGGTCTGACCCAGTGGAACAACCTTCCAACAGTTACAAGGGAAGAATTCTGTCATGGTAACGTGGTCTGACCCAGTGGAACACGCCCTTCCAACAGTTACAAGGACGCTCATTGTGTGCACAACCAGTCTTGTGATGCCGGACTTTACCAAGCACAAATTCAGGCCCAATGTGAGGCCTCCGATGTAGGGACTGTGCTGTCTTCAGATAGTAGAAGCGGAAGTTAAGCCCAGTAGTGCGGGATATCGGCAGGAAGTGAAACCCAGTAGTGAGTGATGGATATCGGCAGGAAGTGAAACCCAGTAGTGCTGGATATCGGCAGGTAGGAAGTTAAGCCCAGTAGTGCTGGATATCGGCAGGAAGTTAAACCCAGTAGTGCTGGATATGCGGCAGGAAGTTAAGCCCAGTAGTGCTGGATATCGGCAGGAAGTGAAACCCAGTAGTGCTGGATATCGGCAGGAAGTGAAACCCAGTAGTGCTGGATATCGGCAGGAAGTGAACCGTAGTAGTGTGGATATCGCAGGAAGTTAAACCCAGTATGTGCTGGATATCAGCCATGGCAACAGCACTTCCAAACAGTTACAAGGGAAGGGGGGGAATTCTGTCGGATGGTAAACGTGGTGACCCAGTGGTAACACTTCCAACCAGTTACAAGGGAAGGAATTAGTCAGTGGGTAACGTGGTCTGACCAGGGAAACGCCTTCCAAACAGTTCAAGACGCAGCTTGTGTGCAACAACAAAGTCTTGTGGATGCCGGACTTACCAAGAAATTCCACGGCAAAGTGAGAGGCCTCCGATTGTAGGGAAATGTGCTGCCTCCGTCAGGATAGTGAGAGACGGAAGTTAAGACAAGTAGTCGGGGATATCGGCCAGGAAGTGAAACACCAGTAGTGATGGATATCGGCAAAGGAAACAAGTCGGCTGGATATGGCAGGAAAAGCCAGTAGTGCGTGGTTCGGCGGAAGTTAAGCCCAGATGTGCTGCGATATCGGTCAAGGGAAGTTAAGACCCAGTACGTGCATGGATATCGGCAGGAAGTTACGAAACACATGTAGTGCATGGATATCGGCCAAGGAAGTGAAAAACCCAGTAGGGATGGATATCGGCAGGAAGTGAAACCCAGTAGTGCTGGATATCGGCAGGAAGGAACCCAGTATGCTGGATCGGAGGGAGAGTGAAAACCCAGCAGTGCTGGATATCGGCAGGAGTGAAACCCAGCAGTGCGGGATATCGGCAGGAAGTGAAACCCAGTAGTGCTGGATATCGGCAGGAAGTGAAACCCAGCAGTGCTGATATCGGCAGGAAGTGAAACCCAGCAGTGCTGGATATCGGCAGGAAGTTGAAACCCATAGCAGTTGCGGATATCCGGCAGGACAGTCATGAAAACCCAGCAGTGCTGGATATCGGCAGGACGTTGAAAACCCAGCAGTTTGGATATCGGCAGGAGTTAAGCCCATGTGAGGATATCGGCAGGAAGTTAAACCCAGTAGTGCTGGATATCGGCAGGAACCTGAAAATCCCAGTAGTGCGGGAGATATCGGCAGGAAGTTAAGCACCAGCAGTGCTGGATATCTGCAGGAAGTTAAAACCCATAGTGCTGGATATGGAGGACGTTAAACACAGTAGTGCTGGATATCGGCAGGAAGTTAGTTAAAACCAGTAGTTGATATCGGCAGGAAGTTAAAGCCCAGTAGTGCTGGATATCGGCAGGAAGTTAGCCTTATGCGTCACGTAGGAAGTAACAGTGATGTGGATATCGGCCGCAGAAGTTAAACCAGTAGTGGCTGGAATCGGCAGGAAGTTGAAGTACACGTAGGGTGCGGGATATCGGCAGGAAGTTAAACCCAGTAGTGGCTGGATATCGGCAGGAAGTAAAAAGCCCAGTTAAGTGCGGATTCGAGCATGAGGAGCCGAATTGCTGATACAGAATAAGCCACGTAGTGCGGATATCGGACGGAGGAAGTAAGCCCAGTAGTTGCTGGTATCGGCAGGAAAGTTAAAAGCCCAGTAATGTGCGGATATCGGCAGGAAGTTACCCCAGTAGTCCGGGTATCTCGGCAGGAAGTAATTAAGACCCAGGTAGTGCTGGATATTATCGGCAAGGATTAAGCCCAGTAGTGGTATATCGGCAGGAAGTTAAAACACGTAGGGCGGCAGTATATCGCAGGATATTTAACGCCAGTAGTGCTAAGCAGAGTAACCGAGTGCAGACATCCGGCAGGAAGTATACAACCTAGCAGTAGTGCTGGATCGGCAGAAGTTCCTAGTGCTGATAAGGAGAAGTTAAAAACCCAGTAGCTGGATACGCATGGAAGTTAAACCCAGTAGGCGAGTCCAGAATTAATACCGATAGTGCAAGGTATAGGCGGAAGTTAAGCCCCCCCCCAGTAAGTGCTGGATATCTGCAGAAAGTTAAACCAGTAGTGCTGGATATCGGCCAGGAAGTTAAAACCCAGTAGTGCTGGAATTCAGCCATGGAATAAGCCTTCCAACAGTTAAAGGGAAGAATTCTGTCCATGGTAACGTGGTCTGACCAGCTGAAACACGCCTTTCCCACAGTTCAAGGGAAGAATCTGTCATGTAACGTGGTCTGACCCGTGGAACAGCCCTTCCAACAGTACAAAGACGCATTTGGTGCCACAAACCAGTCTTGTGATGCAGGACTTACCAAGAATCCAGGCCCCCAATGTGAGGCTCCGATGTAGGGACTGTCGTGTCCTCTCAGCTAGTGAAAGGAGCGGAAGTTAAGCCCCAGTAGTTGCGGGATTCGTCAGGAAGTGAAAACACCCGTAGTGATGGATATCGGAACGGAAGTGAAACCAGTAGGGCTGGAGATCGGCGAAGGAAGTTAGCCCAGTAGTGTGGATATCGGCAGGAATTAGCCCGTATGCTGGTATGCGGCAGGAAGTTAGAAGAGCCAAGTAGTGTCTGGATATCGGCAGGAAGTGAAAACCCAGTAGTGCTGGAATTCGGCAGGAGTGAAATCTCGCAGTAAACCAGTGGGCTGGATATCGCAGGAGGTTAGAACCCAAGTAGTGCTGGATATCAGCTAACAAGCCTTCAACCACGTAAAGACGTCTGACGTTGCTCAGACCATGGAACGCCTTCCAAGTTACAAGGGAAGAATTGTGTCATGGAACGTGGTCTGACCCGTGAACGGCCTTCCAACAGTTACAATGAAGATCGTAAGCCGTGTCTGCATGACACGCTTCAAGTACGCCAGGGCACAACACGTCTTGTGATGCCGGACTTTTACCAAGAAAATTCACCAGGCCCAGACTGTGGCCTCCGATGTCGGGACTGTTCGTGTCCTTCATAGTGAGAAGCGAGTTAAGCCCAGTAGTGCGGGATATCGGCAGAAGTGGAAACCCGGAGTAGTGAGGATATCGGAGAAGTTGAAACCCAGTTAGTGCTGGATATCGGCGAAGTTAAGCCCAGTTAGTTGCTGGAATGCAATTAGCCAGTGGTGATCCAGGAAGTTAAAGCCCAGTAGTGCTGGATATCGGCAGGTACCAAGTGCTAAGCAGAGACGCACAGCAGTGCTGGATATCGGCAGGAAGTGAAACCCAGTGTGCTGGATATCGGAGGGGAAGTGAAAACCCACGCAGTGCTGGATATCGCAGACAGTGAACCCTAGCAGTGCTGGATATCGGCAGGAAGTGAAACCCAGCAGTGCTGGATATCGCAGGAAGTGAACCCAGCGTGTGGAATGGCCGGCAGTGACCACAGTTGACTGCAGGAAACCCAGCAGTGCTGGATACTGGCAGGAAGTGAAACCAAGCAGTGCGTGATTCCAGAGTAACCCAGTGGAATCGCAGGAGAAACCCAGCAGTGCTGAGTATCGGCAGGAGGATGAAACCGCAGTGCATTTGGATATCGGCAGGAAGTTGAAACCAGCAGTGCTGGATATCGGCAGGAGTGAAACACAGCAGTGCTGGATATCGGCCAGGAGTGTAAGCCCAGCAGGCTGGCATATCGGGCGAAGTGATTTAAGGCCCAGTTAGTGCTGGTATCGGCAGGAATTAAGCCGCAGTAGCTAGGATCGAGATGAAACCCAGTAGTGCTGGATATCGGCAGGAAGTTAAAACCAGCTAGTGCTGGATGACGCAGGAATAAGACCCAGTAAGTGCTGGATAGTCGGCAGGAAGTTACCAGTAGTCTATTCCGAGTGTAATCATAGGTGATATCGGCAGGAAGTTAAGCCAGTAGTGCTGGATAGTAGGCAGGAAGTTAAACCCAGTAGTGCTGGATATCGGCCGGAAGGTGAAGTAACCAGTAGTGCGGATATCGCAGGAGTGACCATAGCGTTTGGCAGATAAACCCCAGTAGTGCTGGATATCCAGAAAACTATGCGGATACGCAATTAAACCATTAGAGCTGGATATCGGCAGGGAAGTTTTTTAACCCAAGTAGTGCTGGATATCGGCAGAAGACCAGTATGTCAGAGAGTAACACTGCTCGGAGAGTGTACCAGTGCTGGATATCGGCAGGAAAGTTTAACCCAGCTATAGGCAGTTAGCCCATAGTGCTGGATATCGGCAGAGTAACCCAGTCGGAGTAGTGCTGGCTATCGGCAGGAAAGTGGAATAGCCCAAGTAGTGCTGGATAATCAGGTAAGAATGGATATGCAGAAGACCAGTAAGTTGTGGATATCGGCTGAGTGAATAAGCCAGTAGTGCGGTTGCGAATGAACTCAGTGCATGATCGAGCGTGAAACCAGTAGGTCTGGATATCGGCAGGAGTGAAACCCGAGTAGTGTGATATCGGCAGGAAGTGAACCCATGAGTGGATTGTCTGAGAATCCCAGTATCGGACCAGGAAGTTAGCCGCGATTATCGTAGGAAACCATGTGATATCGGCAGAAGTTCCCAGTGGCGGATATCGGCAGGAAGTTAAGCCTCAGTAGTGCTGGATATCGGCAGGACGTTAAGCCCAGTAGTGAGGATTCGGGCAGAGGGAAGTTACAGCCCAGTAGTGCTGGATATATCGGCAGGAAGTGAAACCCAGTAGTGCTGGATTCGGCAGGAAGTAAACCCAGTAGCTGGGATCGGCAGGAAGGTGAACCAGTAGGTGCTGGGAGAAGGCAGAAGTGAAATAGTAGTGCTGGATATCGGCAGGAAGTGAACCCAGGAGATGCGGAGTACGCGGAAGGAAGTGAAACCCAGAGTGCTGGATATCGCTAGGAAGTGAAAAGCCCAGGAGAGGCTATGGGAGGCAGGGTGGGGAGGGAGGAACGAGGAGGGGGAGGAGGGTGGTGGAAGCAGGCGGGGGAAGGAAAACGGGATTGAGGGAGTGTAGCTCAGTGGCTTTCGGTGGTTCCGTTCTTGTTGTGATGTTCGGGTATCCGCATTCGTTAACTCAGTTGGCTGGATATTGGCAGGGGTGTGAAGTTATGTAAAGGATATTGTTGATTGGTAATGGAAATGAGAAATTTATTAAGCAGAAGTGAAACCCAGTATATTGCTGGATATCGGCAGGAGTTAAGCCCAGTAGTGCTGGATATCGGCAGGAAGTTAAGCCAGTAGTGTGGATATCGGCAGGAAGTTAAGCACAGTAGTGCTGGATATCGCGGAAGGTTAACCCAGTAGTGCTGGATATCGGCAGGAAAGTAAACCAGTAGTGCGGATATCGGCGGAAGTGAAACCCAGTAGTGTGGATATCGGCCGGAAGTGAAAACCACTAGTGCTGGATACGGCAGGAAGTGACCCGTGTGGGATATCGGCAGGAAGTGAAACCCGTAGTGGCTGGATATTCGGCAGGAAGTGAAACCCAGAGTGCTGGATATCGGCCAGGATTGAAAAACCCAGTAGTGTGGATATCGGCAGGAAGTGAAACCCAGTAGAGCTTGGATATCGCGCAGGAAGTGAAACCCAGTAGTGCTGGGATACTATGAGCAGGAGAAGATGAAACCCAGCAGTGCTGGTATCGGCAGGAAGTAGCAGTTTGGCTACGAGGAAGTCTAACCACAGTGCTAGGATATCGAGCAGGAAGTGACCCCCAGCAGGATCTGGATTATCGGCAGGAAGTAGACCTAGGCGTGGGATATTCGGCAGGAGTTAGCCCAAGTAGGTCGAAGCGGAATGGACAGGAAGTTAAGACACAGTGGCTGGATATCGGCAGGGAAGTTTAAAACCCGAGTAGCATGGATGGAATCGGACAGGAAGTTAAACCCAGTAGTGTCTTGGAATCGGCAGGAGTTTAAACCAGTAGGCTGGATATGGACAGGAAGTTAAACCAACGTAGTGCGGGGATATCGGCAGGAAGTTAAAGCCAGTCGTGCGGATATCGGCCGGAAGTTAGCCCAGAGTAGTGCTGGATACGGCCGGATAGGATAGTGGTACGAAGGTCCCAATAGTGCTGGGATAATCGGCAGGAGTTTAAACCCATAGTAGGTGCTGGAATATCGGGCGGAAGTAAACCAGTAGGATGGATAGTCGGCAGGAAGTAACCAGTAGTGCGTGGATATCGGCGGAAGTAGTAAGCCCAGTGTGATATCGGCAGGGAAGTTAAAGCCCAGTCGATGGATATGTCAGGAAGTTTAAACCAGTGCTGGCATATGGCCGAAGTTAACCCAGTAGTAGTGTTGAATACAGCCAGGAAGTTTAAGCCCAGTGCGTGGTGTGATCATCGGCAGAGTAAGTTAAACCCATAGTAGTGCTGGATATCGGCAGGAAGTAAGCCCAGTGCTGGATATCGTCGAGGAAGTTAAAAGCCGTGAGGAATCGTCAGGAAGTTACCCGTGCTGGATTCAGCAGGCAGTAAGCCCAGTGCTGGATTCGGCAGGAAGTTTTAAGCCCAGTGCTGGACATCGGCAGGGAACGGTTAAGCCCATTGTGGATATCGGCAGGAAGTTAAGCCCAGTGCTGGATATCGGCAGGAAAGTTAAGCCCAGTGCTGGATATCGGACATTGGAAGTTAAGCCCAGTGCGGATATCGGCAGGAAGTATAAGCCCAGTGCTGGAATGGCAGGAAGTTAAGACCCAGTGCTGGAATCGGCAGGAAAGTTTAAACCCAGTGCTGGATATCGGAGCGGAAGTTAAACCCAGTGTGGATATCAGCGGAAGTTAAACCATGTAGTGCGGGATATCGTCGGAAGAAAACCAGAGAGAAGATAGGCCATTGTATAAAAAAGTGGGCTTGGAAATTAAATGGGATCTGGGCCACTGGGGCCGGCGCCTTATGCTAAATCTTCAACGCAACTCAACTGTTTTGACCCCATAGGAACTGTAAACCTTAAAAAAACTATTCTCATTGCAATTGTCGGATATAAGTTCTCATTCACACATTTTAATATAATGAAGTGATTTCTAACATACGCCATCTGCAAGAATGCTGATGCAGGTATAATCTCGGAGTCGAGGAGGTCTCTACGCATCCACCCGATTGTGGTAGCCAAGAGGGAAAAAAGAGGGCAGTACGGATGTGTATTGATTACCATAACTGAATACTCGATCAGTACACTATGCCCTCAATTAAAGATGCATTGGACGCCTCACAGGAAACAAGTGGGGTCAGTCCTTCACCTTAGGAGTGGAAGAAGAAGGAGCAAGGTAGCAGCAAGGAGAAGGAAAGATGGGCTTTCATCTGCCCATGGGGGTTCTATGAGTTCAAATGCATGCCACCAGGGCGTGTACCACAGGGAGTGGCAGCTCCTTACCAGAGACTGATTGGAAACGAGTGGTGGGGGACATGAACACTGCTGGAGGTATTATTGTACCTAGAGGACATTATCATCCTCGCAAAAAAAAACATTAGAAGGAACATGAGATCCAGGCCTGATGAAGGTACTGGACAATTGAGTGAAATGTGGAATGAAGCATCCTATGGAAATGCCAGTGCTACAGAAACACTCGTTACCAATGTGGACATATTGTCTGACAGGGGAAGCCACAGCCCTTCAAGCTGAGCTATCGCATTGGCAAGTCACGACAATGATTTGAACAAAGGTAATTAGCCTGGGTGACTATATAAGATCCGTGAACAACCTTATCAATTATTCCAGCCACTGAACCAACTGACCAAAGGATACCCTCATCTTGTGGGAGTGTAACGTGAGGCAAGGGAAATAGTGTAAAACAAGACTATTCAAGACAGTCGGACCCTTTGGCAGTAGGTGGACCTGAATGCGATGGTGAATATTTGAAAATATAAAGACCTTCTCATCAACGTCCCGGTGTTCATATCCAGTGGTAATGAGATCTCATGACGAGCATGGGCACTTAAGAGGTTGGTAAGACACTTGGACTAGTTGAGGGATCGGTTTTATTGGACTAGCATGGTAGAGAAGACTACTATAAAAAAAAACTGTGGCAGATGGTGTCAAGGAAGACTCCTTAAAAAGGTGACTCATTGATGAATATCACCAGCAATGGACCCATCGACTGGTATGCGTGGAATCTGGTCTTTGGAGCCCCATCATATAACACCAACAATATTCTAGTAGTCCCAGACCATTTCACTAAATATGTCCCAGCGTTCCCCACTAAGATCTAAAAGAGCTCAACATCTGCCAAAGTGTTATGGGAAAGTACTGTGTACATGTAGGGGGTTACCGCAAGACGGCACTCCGATCAAGGGAAAAAGACTTTGAAAGTTGTCTCATAAAATTAATTTCTGTCTTGATTTGGGATCAGAAATAACCCACAAAGGTGCTTCAGCAGAAAGGTTAAACAGGACACTGCTACTATGTTGGGAACTTTAGAGACTATAGAAAGGGAAAGGGGTCAACTATACACCATTTAGCACATGCATACAAACCGTTTCTCCCATACTGCCTCATGTTTAGACGGGAGACCAGGTTTTACGGTAGATTTATGCTTGGGGTGCAGCAGGTGGAACGGGCCTACTACATACGTGTTCAAACAGCTTAAAGAACAGTTAAGTGAAGCATACAAACTTGACTCTGAAGCATCTGGGTCACAATTGGGGAAATAAAGATCGCCATGACACGCGTGTCAAAAGCCATAAACTAAGTATCGGAGGACAGGATCCTGGTAAGAAATCGGGGGATACCGGGCACAAATTGTGACCGGTGGAAGGCAGAGCCCTACCTAGTAGAAAGAGTGGATTACGGCATACAAGGGTGAAGCATTGAGAAAGGGATGGCCTATCAGAACAACTCCCCCGAATCATTTGTTGCCTATTGGGTATTTAGTAAAGCGCCCAGCCCGGAGACGAGGCCCTACTAAAATATCATACCACCCCTGCGGTAGAGGCGGAACTAATTACGAGTCCAGATTCAATAGAATCATCCACCTGTTACCTGTGAGAGGAACCAAAATAATAACTGACAGTGACGGAGAGGAGAGGCTTCTAAATCCTTTGTCAAGTGTGATGGAACGCTGGACACTGACTTGACCACAGGATGGCCTACCCCAGGGCACTCACCTAGTTTGCCCCGCGGACCCCATGCTAGACGAGGAACTTGAACTCTCTTGGAAGAGTATGAAGAGGATTCCAGAGTAGGAGAAAAGGGCCCGGAAAAGAGACAGTAAGACAGCCCCGTGGGGGAATGGCAGAATAGACGTAATCATGAGTGCCTATATTACCCTTCCTAGACCCAAAACGTGAAACTAGACCACCATGAGATTGACCATGGGACTACACAGGGGTATGCCGTGAAGTCCAGTAGTTAGTATGGCCAAATGGGTGGTCCCCAAACAGTTGACACAGGGAACTCTGGAAATGTGATAACTGGCGGTGCACAAAGGAATTAGAATGTGGAACATCATTAAAGGATGTCACCTATTGCTGAACGCGCCTGTGTTTAGTAGGTATCTTGGTTAGGCAGAGATGCTTATATGTAGTTAAATCAATGTTTGTTGCACAAGGATGATGTGGCATCAATAGTTTAGTAGGGGGAGAATGTAGCCCTGCTACAAATATATGTATACTGTGAACAATACAGGGTTAATCTGTTCCACCTATCAAACGGTTTGTATTGTTGTTTTGTTTGTAATAAGAAATAAGAGACAATGTCACATGATTTCTGCCGACAACACACGACAGGAGAAATGGGATTGGAAGAGAAGAAACAACAGATAGAAGTATGAAACAAACTTTAGCGTGAGAGACACAGAGGGAATGGCGAAACAACTGTTGCCAGCCCGAGACACACCGAGGGAGTCAGCTGCAGCCCGAACACACGAGGGAGTAACTGCCAGCCCGAGGAACCGAGGGAGTCAACTGCCAGCCACAGGGACCACCGAGGGAGTCCAACTGCCAGCAACAGGACACCGAGGGAGTACCAAATGCAGCCACAGGGACACCGAGGGAGTCCAAATGCAGCACAGGGACACCGAGTGGAGGGCCAAATGCCAGCCACAGGGAACCGAGGGAGTCCAACGGCCAGCCACAGGGACACGAGGGAGTCCAACTGCCAGCCACAGGGACACCGAGGGAGTCCAACTGCCAGCCCTGAGGGACACGAGGGAGCCAAACTGCTAGCCAGAGGGACACCGAGGGAGTCAGTGAAGCCAGAGAACACCGAGGGAGTCCAGCTGCCAGCCAGAGAGGAGCAACGAGGGAGTCCAACTGCCAGCCAGAGACCACACCGAGGGCGTCCAGTGCACAGCCCGAGACACACGAGGGGTCCAGCTGAGCCAGAGACCACCGAGGGAGTCCAGCTGCCAGCCAGAGAAGGGACACGAGGGAGTCCAACTGCCAGCCCGAGGACACACGAGGGAATCCTGCTAGCACGGCCTGAGGGACACGAGGGAGTCCAACTTGCAGGCAATGAGAGACACGAGGAGCTCCATAGCTGCCAGCCCGACGAGACACACCGAGGGAATCCAGCTGCCAGCCTGAGGGATACCGAGGGGAGCCCAATGCAGCTGAGAGACACAGAGGGAGTCCAGCTGCCGCAGCTGAGGAGCACACCGATGGGAGATCCAGCTGCCAGCCGAGAGGGACACCGAGGGAAGAGTCCAACTGCAGCCTGAGGACACGAGAGGAGTCCACAGCTGCCAGGCTTGAGGGACACCGAGGAGATCCAAAAACTGCACTAGGCAGAGACACCGAGGGAGTGTCACAACTGCAGGCGAGGGAAAGAGGGAGTCCAACGCCAGCATGCTTGATGGGACACCGAGGGAGTTCCCCAACATGCAAAAGAGGGCAGAGGCACCACCCGGGGGGGAGTACAATGCTACCAGGAGAGACACCGCAGGGAGTCAATGGCCAGCTGGAGGACACACGAGCAGGATGAGTCACCAAACTGCCACAGGCAAGAGACACGAAGGGAGTTCCGAAGTGCTACAGCAGAGGACACGAGGGAGTCCAGATGCCAGCACGAGGGCACACGCCAGAGGGAGTCCAACTGCCACGGAAAGAGCAGGAGACAATCAGGGAGGTCAGACTGCCAGCGAAGGAGACACCGAGGGAGCCAACTTGACCTGAACACTGACGGAGTCAACGAGGGCACACGAGGGGGTCCAAATGCCACAGGCGAGAGGAGACACCGAGGGAGTCGCGCAAGCCAGCTCCGAGGGACACGAGGGAGTCAAGCTGCCAGCCTGAGACACACCGAGGGAGCTCCAACTGCCAGCAGCGCGGCAATGGGCACGGCCGCGAGAGACACCGAGGAGTCCAACTGCCAGCAGAGATGACACCGAGGGAGTTCCAGACTGCCGCCCGAGGGACACCGAGAGGCCAAATGTCACAGACACTGAGCCAACTGCGCTGAGGACAACCGAGGGCCAACTGCCAAGGCCGGAGACAACAGAGGGAGCCAACAGGCCCCACGAGAGACACGAGGGGTCCAACTGCACAGACCACCGAGGGAGCCAACCCAGACGAGGGACGTAGGGAGTCAACTGCTCAGGCAGAGGGGACAACCGATGGGTGAGTCCAACTGCCAGCCTGAGGGACACCGAGGGGAGTCCAAGCAGCCTGAGGACACGAGGGAGACAACTGCACAGGCAGAGAGACACTGAGAGGGAGTCCAACTGCCACGAGTGACCGAGGGAGTACGACCACTGAGGGCAGAGCCAACTGACCGAGGACCGAGGCCTGAAGAGAACAACCGACGGGAGTCCAACATGGCCACAGGCGAGAGCAAGAGCCAAGCATAGAAGGGGATGTCCAACTACCTGAACCCGAGGCCACAATGCCACGAGGAGACACCGGAGGGAGTCCAACTGCCCAGCACGAGGGACACCGAGGGAGACAATGCCCGCCTGAGGACACCGGAGAATGGGACTGGTGGACCGGGGAGCCAACTGCCACAGGCGAGGGACACGAGGGAGTCCAACTGCCAGCACTGAGGGACAACGAGGGAGTGCCAACTTGCCAGCCTGAGGGACACGAGGGAGCCCAACTGCTCAGCCGAGGACAACGAAGGGAGTCCAGCTGCCAAGCTGAGACACCACCGATGGGAAGTCCAATGCCAAGGAGAGAGACATAAGGGAGTCCACTGGCACAAGCCTTGAGGAACGAGGGATGAGTCACACTGCCAGCCCTGAGACACGAGGGGATCCAAAATCCAGCTGAGACACACCCGAGGAGTCCAACTTGCTCACAGGCAGAGAGACCACCGAGGGTAGTCAACAACTGCCACAGGCCAAGAGAGACACCGAGGAGGAGTCCAACTGCCACAGGCAGAGAGCACTAAGGGAGTCCAACGCCACAGGCAGAGAGACACCGAGGGAGTCCAGTGCAGCCTGAGAGACGACGAGGGAGTCCAGCGCAGGATGAGGGACACCGAGGGAGTCAACTGCAGCCTGAGAGACACCGAGGGAGTCACATGCACAGGCGAGAGTACACTAGAGGGAGAGTCCAACTGCCAACAGGCAGAGAGACACAGAGGGAGCCCAAACTGCCAGCCGAGAGACACGAGGAGTTCAACTGCAGCAGCGAGGGACACCGAGTAGCCCAAATGCAGCCCTGAGAGGAACACCGAGGGAGTCCAACTGACCACAGCGAGAGAGGAAGACACCGATGAGGGAGTCCCAGCTGCCAGCCTGAGAGGACCACCGAGGGAGTCCAACTGCCAGCCTGAGGGAGCACCAGGGAGTCCAACTGCCTAGCCCTGAGGACACCGAGGGAGCCCAACTGCCAGCCTGAGAGACACCGAGGAGCCAACTGCCCAGCCAGAGGGACACACGAGGGAGTCAACTGCCAGCCCGAGGGACACCGAGGGAGTCGCAACCTGCCACAGGCAGAGGGCACCGAGATAGGAGGTGAGCCGTTCTGTGAATGGCACAAGAGAGACAGCCCAGGTGACAGTGACAGAGCTTAAGAGACAGGCCGGACACTCACAGAGGGTGATAGCGGAGGCTTGCAGAGACTGCTAGCAAGGGAGAGAGAAGTCCGGTTATGAGGAAGAAGAGCCCACAGCCAAGAGAGATTCAGATAGTGTCGGAGCGTTTTTTTTAAAGGCGATACACGCTGTATATAGTCACCGACTTTCCTCTTTTTCCCTTACAGATATAGGTTTCTGGCCTTTTTGGCTTCTACCCGTCGCTTTCCTGAACCCCCAACCTCTAGCACAAGTGTTTTCCCCTTTGAGTTTCCTCCACTCAAAGCCTGTCGCCTCCTTTTTTCTCTTTTTTTCCTTTGCCTGCTTTTTTTCCCCCATTTTATTTTTGCCCCCGGAACCTTCTTTTTCAAACCCACTTTTGAGAATATCGCGGTTATAGCCCGTATCTGAAGTTAAGCCCTTAGTGCTGGATATCGGCCAGGAAGTTCAAGTCACCAGTAGTGCGGAGTATCGGCAGGAAGTTAAGCCGCTAGTGCTGGATATTCGGCAGGGGCAGGAGTTTAACGCCCAGTAGTGCAGGAGTATCGGCAGGAAGTTATAAGCATAGTGGCTGGAAGGCAGGAAGTAAACCCAGGTGCTGGATCGGAGGAAGTTTAAACCCAGTAGGCTGGATATCCGCAGGAAGTTAAACCCAGTAAGTGCGGATCGGCGATATCCTGTTTACCGCCGGAAGAAAAACAATGGGAGAGAGAAGATAGGCACCACTGGTATAAAACAAGATGGGCTTGGAATAATTAAACTAGGGCTCAGGAGGCGCACATGGGGCCGTGGAGCCTTATGACAATATAATACTTAAAACTGCAAACATCAATAGTTTTGACCCATAGCGAACTGTAAACCCATTTAAACAATGCTTGAATTGTTTGGATATTAAGGTTCTCATTCGACACATTTTAATATATGATCTTGAATGTGATTTCTAACATATCGACCATACTGCAAGACTAACTGCTGATGCAGGTAGTACGTATCGAGAGTCGAGGCCATAGGTCTCTACGATCCCCGATTGGGTAGCCAGGAGGAAAAAGAGGGCAGTTGACGATGTGTCTGATTACCATAACTGAATACTCCCGATCAGTTACACTATGCCCTCAATTTAAAGATGCCATTGGCCGCCGTCAACAGGGAACACAATGGCTGGTCAGTCCTTCACCTTAGGGTGGAGAAGGAAAAGTCTATTCGAGGAGCAAGGGCAGCAATGCCTATGCCAGCAAGGAGGAGAAGAGGAAAGATGGGCTTTCATCTAGCCACTGGGGTCATGGTTTCAAATGCGACACGCTCTCTGCTAGTCCAGGGGAAAAGTGGCCGGCTCAACATATTGAGCCTAGCCCGTTACTTATTTCCTACTTGCACTTACAGCATGGACCCGGCGTCCAATCCCCTTTGTCCCAGGCACACCACAGCTTTCGCTGGGTTCTAATTTCCTCTGCTGCACACCCTCCACGAAAACTTCTCTAGTGGTCAGGAGTGGCAGACCCATGTACATGGAGGAGATGATGGAAAGAGGGGTGTGGGGGCACATGAAACCTGCGGACGCAGGTAGTATTGTACCTAGAGGACATTATTCCTCGAAAAAAACATTAGAAGTAGAAGAAGACATAGACCACCAGCCTGGAATGAAGGGATTCGGGAAAAAGTTGGGAGCCCGCTCATTAAATCAAGTCATTATAATTATGTTGAGATCTAACTTTAGGTGACAGTATGTTTACGTGAAAATGTCGCGAAGGATAGTATCCTGGATTAATAATGAGCCAGTTCGTACAGCACTAGTAAGGTTGACCAGCAATGTGGACATATTGTCTCGTGACCAGGGGGAAGCCACATAGCACTTCTAATAGCTGAGCATCGCAATATTGGCCAAGTCGGAAATGATTTGACAACTAAGGACTGGTAATTCCTGGGCTGGGACTATATAAATCCGTGAACAACCTTATCATAGATTCAGCCACTGAACCAACTGACCAAGGATACCCTCCATTTAGGGGAGGGTAAATGTCACCGACCGCTTGAGGAGCAAGGGAAATAGTGAAAACAAGAGATTCAAGACAGTCGGAACCATTTGGAGTAGGGTGGACCTCTGAATGCGATTGGTGAATATTTGAAAATATAAAGACCTTCTCTCAACGTCCCCGGTGTTCAATATCCAGTGGTAATGAGATCTCATGACGAGCATGGGCACTTAAGAGGTGGTAAGACACTTGGACTAGTGAGGGATCGGTTTTATTGGACTGCATGGTAGAGAAGACTACTATAAAAAAAAACTGTGGCAGATGGTGTCAGGAAGACTCCTTAAAAAGGTGACTCATTTGATGAATATCACCAGCAATGGACCCATCGACCTGGTATGCTGTGGACTTATGGTCTTTGGAGCCCTCATAGATATAACACCAACAATATTCTAGTAGTCCCAGACCATTTCACTAAATATGTCCCAGCGTTCCCACTAAGATCAAAACGAGCTCAACATCTCTGCCAAAGTGTTATGGGGAAAGTACGTGTGTACATTAGTGGGGTTACCGCAAGACGGCACTCCGATCAAGGAAAAGACTTTGAAAGTTGTCTCATAAAATAATTTCTGTCTTGATTTGAGGATCAGAAAAACACCACAAAGGTGTTCTCAGCAGAAAGGTAAACAGGACACTGCTACATATGTTGGGAACTTTAGAGACTATAGAAAGGGAAAGGGGTCAACTATACAACCATTTGCACTGCATACAACCGTTTCTCCCATACTGCCTCATGTTTAGACGGGAGAAGCCAGGTGGTTAACGGTAGATTTATTGCTTGGGTGTCAGCAGGTGGAAGGGCCCTACTACTACGTGTTCAACAGCTTAAAGAACAGTTAAGTGAAGCATACAAACTTGACTCTGAAGCATCTGGGTCCACAATTGGGGAAATAAAGATCGCCATGACACGCGTGTCAAAAGCCTTAAACTAAGTATCGGAGACAGGATCCTGGTAAGAAATCGGGGGATACCGGGCACAAATTGTGACCGGTGAAGGCAGAGCCCACCTAGTAGAAAGAGTGGATTACGGCATACAAGGGTGAAGCATTGAGAAAGGGATGGCCTATCAGAAACTCCCCTGAATCATTTGTTGCCTATTGGGTATTTAGTAAAGCGCCCACCAGCCGCGGACGAGGCCCTACTTAAAATATCTACCACCCCTGCGGGAAGGGGACGACTAATTGAGAGTCCAGTTCAATAGAATCATCCACCTGTACCTGTGAGAGGAACACAAACTAATAAGCCTGAACAGTGACGGAGAGGAGAGGCTCTAATCCTTTGTCAAGTGTGATGAACGTCTGTGACACTGACTTGACCACAGGATGGCCTACCCCAGGGCACTCACCTAGTTTCCCCGCGGACCCCATGCTAGACGAGGACTTGAACTCTCTTGGAAGAGTATGAAGAGGATTCCAGAGTAGGAGAAAAGGGCCCGGAGAGACAGTAAGACAGCCCCGGGGGGAATGGCAGAATCAATCATGAGTGCCTATATTACCCCTTCCTAGACCCAAACGTGAAAACTAGACCACCAATGAGATTGACCTATGGACTACACAGGGGTATGCCGTGTGAAGTCCCAGTAGTTAGTATGGCCAAAATGGGTGGTCCCCAAAACAGTTGACACAGGGGAACTCTGGAAATGTAACCTGGCGGTGCACAAAGGAATTAGAATGTGGAACATCATTAAAGATGTCACCTAGTGCTGAACGTGCCTGTGTTTGTTAGTAGGTATCCTTGGTTAGGCAGAGATGCTTATATGTAGTTAAATCAATGTTTGTTGCACAAGGATGATGTGGCATCAATAGTTTTAGTAGGGGGAGAATTGTAGCCCCATGCTACAAATATATGTATACTGTGAACAGATACAGGGTTAACTGATTCCAACTATCAGGTTATATGTTGTTGTAATAAGGAAAATAAGAGACATGCAATGACTTGCCGACAACACCACGACAGGAGGAAATGGGATTGGAAGAGAAGAAGAAACAGATAGAAGTTTGTGAAAACAAACTTTTAGCATGAAGAGACACAGAGGGAGCTCCAACTGCGGGGACCCGAGAACGCCAGCATGCAGAAACACCGAGGCGTCTCCAGCTGCCGAGACCCAGGTACCCGCAGCACAGGGACACCGAGGGAGTCTGCAAGACACCGAGAGTCACTGCCGCAGCGAACCGAGGGCCACGCAACCACGAGGGGACAGAGCAGTAACTGCCAGCCACAGGGACACGAGGGAGTCAACTGCCAGCCACAGGGCCAGAAGCCAGGCAAGCGACACCCGAGGGAGTCCCAACGCCAGCAACAGGGGACACCGAGGGAGTCCATACACTGCACCAGGAGCCACTGCTACCGAGGGGACACACGAGGGAGTGCCAATGCTCAGCCAGTGAGACCACCGAGTGGGCAGCAGTCAAGGGCACGAGGGAGCCACGAGCAATGGGACACGAGGGTGAGTCCAAACTGCCAGCCAGACACACGAGGGAGTCCAAGCTGCACGAGGGCCACGAGACCCAAACTGAGCAGAGGGACACCGGGAGCATGACGCCAGAGACACACCGAGGAGTCCTGCTGGCCAGGCCAGAGAGGGACAACGAGGGAGTCCTAACTGCCAGCCAGAGACCAACCGAGGTCAGTCAGCCCGAGACACACAGGGAGCTGCCAGCTGAGGCCGAGACTCACCGAGGGGTAGTCAGACAGGAAGTGCACAAGAGCCACTGCCAGCGAGGACACAGAGGGAATCCGGACGCTACAGTCCAACTGCAGGCAAGAGGCCGAGGACCACCCAGCCCAGACACACCGAGGGAATCCAGCTGCCAGCCTGAGGGACACGAGGGGAGCCCAACTGCAGAGCCTGAGAGAGACACGAGGGGAGTCACAGCTGCCAGCTGAGGACACCGAGGGAGACCAAAACTGCCTAGCAGAGGACACGAGGAGAGTTCCAACTGCAGCCGAGGGACACCAGGGAGTCCAGCGGCACATGCCTGTGAGGGACACGAGGGATGTCCAAATGCAACAGGCAGAGACACCGAGGGAGGTACAACTGCAGGCGAGGGACACCGAGGGAGTCCAAATGCCAGCATGAGACACACGAGGGATGGTCACCAACTGCCAAGGCAGAGCCACATCCGAGGGGGGGAGTCCCGACTGCTACCAGCAGAGACACCCCGAGGGAGTCCAGTGCCAGCCTGGAAGGAGCACAACGCCTAGGGAGTCCTAACTGCCACAGGCAAAAAGTAGGAGACATATAGGGAGGTCCAGCTGCCACAGGCAGAGAGAGACACCGTAGGGAGTCCAAACTGACAGCACGAGGGACACCGAGGAGGTCCAGCCACAGGCAGAGACACCGAGGGAGTCCAATGCCAGCCGAGGGACACCGAGGGAGTCCAACTGCAGCCTGAGCCACACGAGGGAGCTCCAACTGCCAGCCGAGGGCCACGAGGGAAAGTCCAAACTGCCACAGACGCAGAGGAGACACCGGAGGGAGTCGCGGCCAGCCCGAGGGACAACCGAGGGAGTACAGCTGCCACGCCTGAGACAACCGAGGGAGGTCCAACTGCCACAGGCAGCGAGAGACACTAATGGGAGTCCAACTGCGCCGCCGAGAGACACCGAGGGGTCCAACTGCCAGCAGAGACACACCGAGGGGAGTCCAAACTGCCGCACGAGGGACACCCGAGGGGAGTCCAACTGCTACAGGGCAGAGAGACACGATCCCGCATAGGGGCAGAGTGACAACTGCCAGCCTGACCAGAGGGAGCCAACATCCACAGCAGAAGCACGGGAGGTCCAAACGCAGCCTGAGGGACACGTAGGGAGCCAACTGCACAGCCGAGGAGACCCACGAGGGGGAGCCAACTGCCAGCGAGGGACACCGAGGGAGTCCATCACTGACACACCGAGGGCATCACGGAGACGAGACCAGGTCCAACGCCAGATCCGAGGGACACGAGGGAGCAAGCTGCCAGCTGAGAACACACGAGGGAGTCCAACATGGCCACAGGCAGAGAGACAAGAAGGAGTCCAAACGCCAATGAGAGGACACGAGGGAGTCCAACTGCCAGCCTGAGAGACAACCGAGGGAGTCACAATGCGCCGCTGAGGACACCAGGGAGGAGCCCAACTGACCCCACAGGGCAGACGAGGAACGAGGGAGTCAACTGCCAGCTGAGGGAACACGAGGGAGTCAACTTGCCAGCACTGGGGGACACGAGGGAGCCCAACTGCCAGCCGAGGCAACGAGGGTCCAGCTGCCACTGCACACCGAGGGAAGCCAACTGCCAGCCATGAGAGAGACATAAGGGAGTCCACCTGCCAAGCTGAGGGACACGAGGGAGTCCCAACGCCAGCCGAGACACGAGGGATCCAATGCCAGCCTGAGACACCACCGATGGGAGTTCCAAATGCCACAGGAGAGAGACACCTAGGGAGTCCAACATGGCACAGGCCTGTGAGAACTGAGGGATGTCACACTGCCAGCCACTAGGAGCAACGGCAAGCGAGAGATCACCGACTCCACATCCAGCACTGAGACACGACCGGGTGAGTCCACTTGCTCCAGGACAGAGGGACACCGAGGGTTAGTCAAGAGCCTGGAGACCCGGAGTCAGTGCAAAGGAGAGAGTACACCGAGGGAGTCCAACTGCCACAGGCAGAGAGACACAAGGGAGCCCAAGCTGCCACCGAGGGCACGAGAGTACCACACGAGGCCCGAGTCCCAGTGACAGCCCCTGAGAGGACACCGAGGGAGTCCAACTGACCACAGGAGGAGACACCGAGGGGGTCCCACTGCCAGCACTGAGAGACCACCGAGGGAGTCCACTGCCAGTAGGAGGACACCGAGGGAGTCCAACTGACCTACAGGCACAGGGACACACAGAGGGAGCCCAACCTGAGGACCCGAGGCCCTGCCGCCAGAGGGACACCGAGGGAGTCCAACTGCCAGCCCGAGGGACACCGAGGGAGTCCAACTGCCAGCCTGAGAGACACCGAGGGAGTCCAACTGCCACAGGCAGAGAGACACCGAGGGAGTCCAGCTGCCAGCCTGAGAGACACCGAGGGAGTCCAACTGCCAGCCTGAGGGACACCGAGGGAGTCCAACTGCCAGCCTGAGGGACACCGAGGGAGCCCAACTGCCAGCCTGAGAGACACCGAGGGAGTCCAACTGCCAGCCTGAGGGACACACCGAGGGAGTCCAACTGCCAGCCCGAGGGACACCGAGGGAGTCCAACTGCCACAGGCAGAGAGACACCGAGATAGGAGGTGACCGTCTGAAAGGCACACAGAGAGACAGCTCAGGTGACAGTGACAGGAGCTTAAGAGACAGCCGGACACTCACAGAGGGTGATAGAGGAGGCTTGCAAGAGACTGCTAGCCAAGGGAGAGAGAAGTCGGTTATGAGGAGAAGAGCCCACAGCAAGAGAGATTCAGATAGTTGTCGGACTGTTAAAGCACCACGCTGTATATACAGACAGTATGTATATAAGTGGCCGCTGCCCGGCTCCCCACACACCGGCACCACGCTGTATATACAGACAGTATGTATATATGTACCTGCGTGCTCT
>WSYH01007514.1:0-32845 GCA_036426205.1 Ascaphus truei | reverse complement strand
ACACAACTGTATATATACAGTATATATATGTAAATGTTACTATTTTTGTTCCCAATTTATTAAGTTGGTTCATGAAATAGTTTTCTGAGGTTCTGTGTTCATTAATTACATATATTGTGCTTAGACTCATGAACTATATGAATGCTTCATAATATACATTGATGCATCCTTACATCAATTTACTATGTCCTCAGCAAACCTATGTATATACCCAATTGTTTTTAATATATCACCGCATGTTATTAACTTGTTTCTGCGGGGTATCTGTGCTGGCCAACCCCTTAGTATGCAATTGCCTGCCATACCTTTATCTAGCGGGGATATGATTTATTGCCATAACAACCCTGTTTGTTTACATAGGGTGTTAGATGCACACCTCCCGTTATGTCACTTCCGGTATCCGGTCTAATTATGTCACTTCCGGTTTCCGGGATAAGTGGTGAGATCCAATTTCCGGCAGACAATATGATCTATGAGAAGGGGGGGACCAGCACACTATCTCTACTCTCTGATGAAGCGCTTGGTAAGCGTGAAACGCGTAAGAGCAAGACCCCCTTCCCCCCTTTTTTTTCTCCCTGTCTGTCTGCATCATGATGTCGCAATAAAGAAGTGTTTTTAACAAGATTGCTGAATCCTATCACATCCTTATGCTTGGCTGTGCTCCGCATCACCGCGCCTCGTGGAGAATACTAAATCCAAACAAGTATACTATTTAAACCAAGCAAGCCAACTGAAAGAAATTACCATTAATTAATGAAATCCCAAAACAATTAAAATACGATCCAAATCAATTACACAATTAACTCTTTTTATCGTTAAACAAAGCCATTCTCCAAAAATGTAAACATCTGACAAAATAGAAGTACCAAAAAAACACACTATAACAAAGCAAGCCTCACCCTGACCTAAAGTACAGCATAGAACACCATAAATTACATCTATCTAATTAAAAATTAAATTACACACATTTAAGAATAGCAGCATATCAAAATACATTGAAATAGTTCAAAACAAGCATTTCCAAACAAATCATTTCTTACCCTGTATATATATATATCGATAGAGACATACACATATACATACATACATACATACAGTGGCAAGAAATGAGAATGGAAAAAAATTGTATCCCATATTAGACATTACAAAAAACAGTTAAAGTTAAAAAATGTACATTTATTTTGTTCACTTACCATTAGCTGCCCCACTCACCGACTCCCGTTGAACACCAAGCTCTCCAACCAATCCACGCACAGCAACAGGAACCAATAAAATAACAAACCATAAAAAAATAAACCAAGACTTTTTTTTTTAATCCAAAACGTCAACGGGATCTTCATCTGTGTTCTTCCGTCTTATTTCTTGTTCTTCTGGGGTCTTCTTCCCATCTGCTGCCACGCCCGGTCATCTTCTTCCTTCCGGAGGTCCGTCCTCCTCGGCGTCTGCCTTCAAAATGAGACGACATAGGCTTTTATAGGCCTATGACGTCACATTATCGTCATATGGTTCCCACGCCCCTGATTGGGCCATGAAAACCATGTGATTTGGAGAGGAAAAAAAATGATGACGTCATTTAAAGGCAATAACACCTGCCAATCAGAATGGCTGTGCTTCAATTGCCTTTAAGACGACGTCATGAAAAGAAAATGGGCGGCCTCACATGGTGCACTAGCCAATCAGAGCGTGGGAACTACATCCCTACTCTGATTGGCTCTAGTACCATGTGACAGGCTTTGAATGACGTCACATCCGTTCTCCCCAAAGCCTCTGTCACATGGTCTTTTCCTATTGTTTTATGCCTGAAGCGCTTATTCAAATGACGTGTTATAATATTATGTCACGTTTATTGTAAAGCGCTATATAAATAAAGATATACAGATACATAGTAAATACATACAGCAAAATATATTGCCAATTACTCTGTCCCGGTAACATAAGCTAAGAAAGTGTATAAGGAAGGTGCTATTTTTTAGCCCCATGAGCTATTACATACATTAGTAAATCAGTTGTCTACCATTATCAAAAATTTATTATTCCCAAATATTGTAGGGTTATTGATGATAACTCGCTATATTAAACATTTGAACATATGTAAAGCCTTCTCCCTGCATATTGTTTATAATGTATTATTTTATTCCATAATTCAATGTATATGATTGTAATACTGTATATACAGCAGTTTTAGATGTAAGTAATGTTGTAATTAGAAAGCAGTGGCTGTAGTAATAGTAAAATAGATGGCTATCTCTTTTCTGCTGCTAGAACATGATGTTACGCATAATGTGAAGCTTTCTTAAGTACAGTATAGTGGGCTTTGAAGATACCCGTTAGCACTTATCGATGTCTTAATTCAGGTTGTGCGTCTTTAAGACAATAACTGAGCTTTGTGGATCTGGGCCTGTGTGCTAAATTGCACTGTCAGATATCAGCTGTTTGTAAACATAACAGTGCTTCAGAGGGTCATTACATACATTCAATTGTGCACCTGTTGTTCTATCATGTACATTAATGCATTAACTAGTAGCAGTTTTTGTTATAATCAATGATTTCTATAAGAACGATGATTCTTCAACTATATTTTGCTAGATGGACATAGATAGCCCTGGGAAGCCAGAATGAGCCTTTATAGGAGTCTCAATTATTTTTTATTGGTCTGCTACCTGTAGAAGTTTTACTGAGAAACATTTTCAGAATTCTTGCAAGGTTACAGCACAAAGAAGCTATGGGCGGTACTGTGAAGCAGCTCTGTCCGGTACTTAAGCACAAAACACACAAACGCAGCAAGGGAAGTGGCAGCAAAAGGTTTCCCACACTGGTCCACCACGCTTTCTCAACCATGTCCTCAAGGGTAACCCCTAGGGAAATGAAAACAGTAGATTTTCCAGAGCTATTTCATGCCGATGTGGAGCATACAGTTGCATTGAATCCAACACATTATTTTGGCACCATGACAACACCTTATCCAACCTGCAATGATATTGTCATGCAATGGGTGTGACACTATTCAAGAGAATTGCGAGTTGCCATTGTTAAGACGTGTTATGAAACCCCTTCACTTGATGTATTTCCAACATTTATCTCATTTGTATTCAAATGTTTTTTTTCCACACTAGAAAAAGTACAGTTCACAGTAGGGACTCACTCAGTGTGAAACTGTATTTGTTTAATTAAAGATCCTTATACAATAGCTTGGCAAAAATCATATACTAAATTATCCAAACATGAAATAAAGAACAACAGTCACAGTAATTCAGCCATATTTCATGTTTTCCTGAAACACAAAAGTTTCATAATCAATGACATCTAAATAATATTTCTTTCATTAAGGGATATGAAGATTATTAAGGCATACCCTTTCTTTCAGTATTTTCATTATAGTAAATGTCACATACTTTTACTAAAGTAAAGCAGGAGACAGGGATTTTCTCCGGTGATTTATGATTTTAAAAGTCAAGTGAGCTCGGTGAAAGGCTATAGCTTCTGATGTTTTATTTCATATTCCACCATGCTCTTAAACATCAATATAGGGAAATATTGTTATTCGTAAGTGACAACATATACCACATGTGCAATAATTACCAAGATGTTCCAAAAATGTTCCCGAGACATCACATACTGACCAATAACAGTTTACAGTACATAGGATATTGAGGGATAGGCAAAAATAGGAAGAGTAGAAATACTAAGTACAGTGTGTATTGTGAAGTGTCTGTTTATAGTTAAAATATCTAGTTGTGTCTATCTAGACAATGGTCTGGATCGATCATTTATGAATCCACAATATTGATTAAGCATAATCAAGGTTCAGGTTTAGTTGACAAATATTGTCTATATTCATTTGTCTATTTTAAGAAATTGCTTAATTTTTTTATTAAAGTATTTCTATGCTTTGTTCTCAGAAACCTTGGTGTATCTATACCTGCCCATAATTATATTGTTTTGTTTAAATATCATGTGCCAAGTCTTTTTCAGCTGTGTATCTCTTTCAAGGGGGTTAGAGACCCCTTCTATTTAGGCTGCAGAACATCACCAGTGGGATATATCACAAAAGGTTGATTGTCACGTTATAATCTACAATCAATTATTGTATAATTTACTCACAGATTATTAATTGTAGTTATTACACATTAGCGCTTTTAAGTGTTTTACTACAGTGGGTATGATGGTTTGATGCCAAGATATTGTTGGTGCTAGGACCACAGAGAAAAGGATCCCAATGTGTCACTGCAGGGGCCACCGACAGGAAGGGAGGGAGAGCAGGGACATCTGTCCCGGGCCCCCTGCGGATGCGGGGGGCCAACCCCCTTTCAGGAAAAGGGGGAGAGAAAAAGAGTGAGGGGGGAAGAGTGTGAGAGAGAGAGGTGGGGGGGAGAGTGTGAGAGAGGGGTGAGGGTGGGCGTTTGAGAGAGAGGGGTGGCGTGTGTGAGAGAAAGAGGAGTGGGGGGAGAGTGGTATGAGAGAGGGGAGGGGGAGTGTGAGAGAGCAGTGGGGAGAGTGTGAGATAGAGAAAGCAAGGGCTGAAGAGTGAGATGGGGGAAGACGGGGTGAAGAGCGAGTGGGAGAGGGAGAGAGGGGGAAGTGAGAGAAAAGAAAGAGAGGGGAAGTGTGTGTAAGAGAGAGAGGGAAGAGTGTGTGTGAGAGAGAGGTGGGCGCTCGTACGGCTTCTGACAGGGCAGGGGGCAGACACCTCCCCGCTCAAATACCTGGGCCCTGGGAAAACTATTAGCGGCCCTGTGTCCCTGCCTTCTTCACTTTGTTAGAAAAGAGTTTATTTTCTCACTGAAGTGAGGATCACATCTCTAGGAAGTGCTGCTCTTTTTTTTTAATGGAAGCTACTTAGGAATTGTTCCTCAGGCAATTAAGCATGATTAACGGCGTCATTATTATACACCTCACATTTATGTGTTATTAAGAAGAAAAATTACGAGTGGTGATATCAGCAGCTACCAACTTTCCCATAAGAACAACAATTTAAGTTCCCCCTGTGAGCTTGGCATATTCCATAATGTAATCATTTACTGCCATGTGCTTTTCTTAAAGGAGTTTTAGCATGTGGAAAGAGATGATCCAGTGGGTGGGCACTTCCATTTGCAGCTGTTGCAAGGGTAGGTAGTTATCCTGCTTCAGGCTTGAGAAAGGGCATACTGTATGAGCCATGTAGGAATGGCTAATGTGAGTGTCAGACACTGATAAGATCTACAGCAGTTACTCACATTGGCCGAGGAAATGTTTAGCACATGGGCAAAACAGTGACGCCTTCCCTTAGTGTAGCCAGTGCTTTTTCAACTTTTTTTAATTAAGGAACCCTATAATTATACTGTAAAGTTCTGTGGAACCCCAACCCTCTCTAATAGCGCGTCTGAGATCAAATGCATTGTAAGGAGACCCCAACCCTCTGTAATAGCACGTCTGAGATCAGGTGCATTGTAAGTAGAGGTGGGCGAATGCACCCAAATCCATTTCCCGGATTTTCTTGTCATTGACCCCCAAAATCCGTTTTGAGGTGTAAAATCCACAAACGGATTTGGTTAGTTTTAATCGGCATGGATTCATCAAAAACCATATTAGATAAACCCATGGACGGATTTGTATAATCCAATCCGCGGATTCAACAATCCATTGACGGATTCGTAAGAATACGCCAACGGATAGCTGAATCCGCGGATTGGTTCTACAAATCCATCCACGTTTGTGGAGTCCATGGAGTGTATTGGCAATAATAATAAAAAAAATCTGCAAAAGCGAATCACCCTTTTTGAGATTGATCCGCTGAAATCCACGGAACAAAGGAACCGGCCAATCCACTGCGGATTCAAATCCGTCAAAAAAATTTGCCCATCTCAAATTGTACAGAGATTCATACCTTCTCTGGTAGCGCCTCTGAGATCAGATGCATTGTAAGGAACCCCAAACCTCTCTAATAACGGGACTCAGACCAGATGCATTGTAATAGTGTGACTGAGACCAGATGCATTGTGTGTAACCCCAACCCTCTCTAATAATGTTTCAGAAATGAGATGCATTATAAATTCTTCTATATTTGATACTTCTCAAATAACCTGGAAATTGCAGGGAACTCTTTAGGGATCGCCTAGGAACCCCTGTTGAAAAAGACTGGTGTAGCCACTAAATTCCAACCATTAGTATTTACCACTGTTGCAACCTCCAGGCCCCTGGGGAAAATCCACCACATAATGATACCCTTTAACGATTTTGTCAATATATGGGTGCTTCTTGCTCTGAAGACTTTGTGCACAGGCCCTTCGGGTGGGTAGTGGGAGGGGTTATCCCCTTAATTACCATAGTGGTCACTACCGCTATGGTAATGAAGGTGTTAAACTCTCCCGTCATGTGACGCGGGACATTTAAACATTGCGGGGATATCGGCACCCCATACCGGGGCTTGTAACTCAGGAGGCAGGGGATCCCCGGGGCTGTAATTAATGTGGTTCAGCTCCAGAGACCACCTGCTTCAATCCTATGTTATTAAAATAAAATAAAAGCAGTGTGAATGCCTGTTAGAGGCGCGCAGGGAGAGTGATTGATTCAGTCTACTTTTACTGCACATTTCTTACAGCCCAATGCGGGCCGGTAGGATTCACACAGCGGGCGTCCCATACAGAAGCATGGACGCCTGCTGTGTTAATCCTGATGGGCCATTCCCCCCTGCCAAGCACTGCGCCGCGGACGTTCAAGTCTTTCCAGGCAGTGCACCATCACATGCTCGGCGGCAGCTGATACATAGGAGTGGCTGCATCTGTATCACACTTTCCTGATCTTCTCCATAGTCCTTTCCTGCCACCGCTGCCCCTACATTTCCTACAAACCCTCTTGCCGCTAGATATTCCCATTCCCTACTGCATGACACAACAGCATGTATAATCATTACCCAATTTGCATTTGTAAGCTCACATCACTAGTTGGGAAGAGCTTTCACTTACACCATCATTTCCTAGATGTGTTTACAGAATTTGCATGCAAATACCTAACTTGTTGCCTGAATTGCATGATCAATGTTGTAATGAAATGCTATTCAGACCCATAACTAAGTCTGAACAACAACAAAAAAGATATAAAAGTAAACAGAAAAAGGAGTTCCTGCCGCCAAAGCGCTAACAATCTCACTGCTGCATTGGGGGACAGATTACATGGAAGTGCACATTTTATAAGGCTATGTTAAGAAGACATGTGCAATGCATGTAAAGTAGTGCTCACTTTGCTTGTGAACTATCTGGTTTTATAAGCGCAGCTGTTTTTTTTTATTTATTTATTTTTTTAACTGTTTTAAACCTAAGGAATTTGAACACAGAAAGAGTTGTACACAGCATGGTAAATAGCATTAAGAATATTTGGTGTTGTATAGTGCACTGGTCGTAAGGAAATACTTTTCCGTGACACATTCTCGAAATGCAGGTACTGTCCACATGAAACTTCTCTGTGTTGTGAGAGCAGATTGCTAGACTGCCGGCTGAATTAGGTAAAGGCAACCACTACCTCAGAAGCCTACAGTAGCAGGAGGAGGGCGCTCTGGACTACTGTGAGATTTGGGAGGGTAAGGGTTGTAGATCTCAGGCACATCCTACAATCTGTCCTACTGCATTAATATGCTAAACTAGCAGAGCAGAACTGATCCATAAAAACACTTACTGCAGTGGAAGGAGAGGTGGGGGTTGCTAATAGTAGAAGGAAGCCCACAGTCAGGAAATGGGATGACAGAAAAGCAGGCAACATCTTGGGGGTATAGGCTTGGCAACAGGTAGTGAAGGGAAGAGGGAGGTAAGCTGCCTACAAAGAATATAGTGCGCAACCCTAAAACAACTTAAATGTGTAAAAGAAAGTGTCTATATATGAATTTCCTTATAAATTGATTAAAACACTGAACATTGAGTGAAGATTATAAGGCACAACCCTACTGTGGAAGTGAAAAAAATATATTATACAACCATATAGGACCGTTGGTAGTAGGCGTATGCAGCTTAAAAATAGAGAGTGGCTCGGCACTCTCACGAACTAGAAATGGAGATAAGAAAAAAAGCGCAAAACGCAAATAGTGAAGTATATCAAAATCAAAATGTAAGTAAAATTGGTGAGAAATGTGCGTACATTTAAAACATATAACATTGGCATTTACGTGTATCAACACACGAATGTTACCATACGGCAAGATCTAGAAGCCCTCTGTATCTGGCGTGGTATCAGCAGTCTGCAGCCGGATGATCCAAAGGGTGGAACTGGAAACAGCCCGGACTCTCTATCTGTGTCTCCCACGTTCAGCGCGAGCAACGGGTTAGCTCCAGAGTAGATAGTCCCGAACGCAGTCAGGTCAGGCACTGCTCAGCATGAGGAATCAGTCCCGGTAGACGCGCGCCAGTATGATGTCACCCGTGGGGACGCAGCTTTGTGCAGGGCGTCCAAGCGGCTGAGCCGGGGGCTGCAGGAGTCCAATTAGAAGCTCAAAATGGCTAGGACACACAATAGTGGCAAGATAAAAGCTCTGAAGGTACCACATATAATAAAAATGCATGAAGATATAATCCAACGCGTTTCAAAGCTAAAAGTGCTTCTTCATCAGGGATCCATAAAAACACTTACTGCAGTGGAAGGAGAGGTGGGGGTTGCTAATAGTAGAAGGAAGCCCACAGTCAGGAAATGGGATTCCTGATGAAGAAGCACTTTTAGCTTTGAAACGCGTTGGATTATATCTTTATGCATTTTTATTATATGTGGTACCTTCAGAGCTTTTATCTTGCCACTATTGTATGTCCTAGCCATTTTGAGCTTCTAATTGGACTCACGCAGCCCCCGGCTCAGCCGCTTGGACTTGCCCTGCACACAGCTGCGTCCCTACGGGTGACGTCATACTGGCGCGCGTCTACCGGGACTGATTCCTCATGCTGAGCAGTGCCTGACCTGACTGTGTTCGGGACTATCTTCTCTTGTGCCCACGCTGACAGCAATACAATTGTTTGGAGCTAACCTGTTGCTCGCGCTGAACATGGGAGACACAGATAGAGAGTCCGGGCTGTTTCCAGTTCCACACTTTGGAACATCCAGCTTCAGACTGCTGATACCACGCCAGGTAAGCTGCCTACCTGGATCGACAATGCAAAGGGTAGGCAAATGCTGAAAATAGTTATGGCAGCAAGACAGGGTAAGAGGTACAGTAGATGTCATTGCTTATCTGAGGACAAATTACCTCGCTAGAGATTAATCTAGGGTAGTAAAGAAGGAAATTAGGGAACTGGGTCCATCTCTCAGGCAGTGAGCAACTCATCGTAAATAGGCTGAAAACATATTCCCCTAGGAGTCTGGTAGTGTGTGAGAATACTATCGTTTGTGAGTCGCGTCTCCTTGTTTAGTATTCTGGGTACACCCTCTAAGTCGACCGCACTCAACTCTGCCTCCACTCAAGGTTTCCTGTCTGATTGTTGCTGTGATACCAGGCTGACACAGTTAGCAACTTCACTGGCTTTTAAGAGGTACTGCCAGAATGGCAAGGTTTTTCACACCAGAGACATTAAAGCATGGTTGAGTGGTGTGAAAAAGAGGGGTCTGGCTTTACTGGTGTCATGAATATCCCTGAAATATTTAACTAAGTCTCCCTCTCTCACAGTTCCTTTGTTTATCCACCGGGTGTGCTGCTATTTCTGTGTTCCCTGGAATTTCCTCTGTCTGCGTTCTCTTGGTTCTCTTGTGGTTCTCATGTCTTCTGTCCTTGCTCTGCCTTTATAGTTTCCTGTCTCCTGTTTCAACTTGACTTTGTTTTATATGCTCTAGTATAATTTCTGCCAAAGCCTGTTTTGCCCTAGCCTGTTCCTGCCATAGTCTTTGTGAGTAACGAAGGTCCTTGCCTGTACATAGTTACATAGTTACATAGTAGATGAGGTTGTAAAAAGACATACGTCGATTAAGTTCAACCTATGCTAAATTTAGACAACAGATACTTTATCCTATATTTATAGTTACTTATTGATCCAGAGGAAGGCAAAAAAAAAAAAAACCCCAGTGACATAACATCCAATGATATCTCATAGGTAGGGAAATAAATTCCTTCCTGACTCCAAGAATTGGCAATCGGATTAATCCCTGGATCAACATCCTTCCCATGTTTACTTATTTGGTATATCCCAGTATACCTTTCCTTTCTAAAAAGATATCCAACTTTTTTTTTAACAAATCTATTGTATCTGCCATCACAGTCTCCATGGGTAATTAATTCCACATTTTAACTGCGCTTATTGTAAAGAACCCTTTCCTTTGTTGCTAGTGAAATCTCCTTTCCTCCAACCTTACGTGATGACCCCAAGTCCATTTTACTGTCATTGGGATAAATAGTTCTTTTGAAAGCTCCTTGTACTGTCCCCGAATATATTTGTATATAGTTATCATAGCCCCTCTTAGATGCCACTTTTCTAATGTAAATACATCTAATTTAGCTAGCTTCTCATAAATTAGATTGTCCATCCCTTTGAATAATTTGGTGGCTCTACTCTGAACTCTCTCTAGTTCCATACTGTCTTTTCTAAGTAGTGGTGCCCAAAATTGTACAAATTAGAAAATTTACTGCACACTATAAAATGTCAAAAAATATATAGTATCGGTGCTCCTGCAATTAGGGATAGCCTGTAGGTGATCCAAGGTACATAAAGTAGAAAAGCATTCCAGGGCACTGTGAATTTTTATAACAATTTATTAGCCAATTTTGAAAGCGACGTTTCTACTTGCGTCCACGTCATGGTCTTTATCAAGTGAGAAAGTGGCATGTCTCGCTTGATAAAGACCATTGCAGGTCACAACGTCGCTTTAAAAATTGGTTAATAAATAGTTATAAAAATCTGCTGTGCCATGTGATGCCCAAAATTGTACTCCATACTCAAGGTGTTGTCTTACTAATGCTTTATAAAGGGGTATAATTATGTTTCCTTCCCTTCCATCCATTGCCCGTTTAATGCAAGATAAGATCTTGTTTGCCTTTGCAGCTTCTGCATGACTTTGGGCACTATTGCTAAGCCTGCTATCTACAAGCACGCCTAAATCCTTCTCCATCAAGGATTCCCCCAATTTATCCCCATTTCATTTGTAAGTTGCCTGTTTATTATTGCTTCCCAAATGCATAACCTTACATTTATCTGTATTAAACCTCATCTGTTATTTACCTGCCCACGTTTCCAGTCTCTCCAAGTCCTTCTGAAGAGAAATTACATCCTGCTCTGATTCTACTACCTGTACCCCTGGTAAAAAAATGGGGCTATAGTTCTATCATCCTGTGTTTAAACTCTGCTAAGGGCAGATTGCCGGGAGTTGACATGGGTTTCCCCCGCTTATGACACTGGGTTGTGTGAGTGAAGGTAGGTCACATGACCATGTGTCCAATCAAGAGACGCAGGGGCGATGCCTACTGAAGGTTACATAAAGCAGTGTCACTTCCTATTTAGTGCACAAGTGTGAAGTGCGAGTGTTAGATAGTGTTAGGAAGCAGAGGAGTGATCAGCTCATGAGTAGAGCTGATCTAGCTATAGTTAGTGAGGTGGACCAAGAACCTCTCACCCTGCTTAGGGGGTGAGGGAAGAGCTAGCCCCACTCTGGATGCCCGTAGGGTCCAGAGTGGAGGCAGGACCATCACAAGGGAGAACAGTTAGTGGACTGTGCATCACTGTACCTGTCAGCTGCTGCTGCTGCCCAAGAGAATAAAGAAACTGCTGCTTTTAAAGATAATCCTTGTGTGAGACTGGAATCTCTCATCCCTGTGGGGAATCTCTGTGATAAGGATTCCACCCCGCATTCCTGGGGCTTACTATAGATGGAGGCACTGCACCATTGAACCAGAACGAAGGTATCCACCCAGTTCCTGTTATCCCCCATGTCATCGCGGGTGACTCAGGCCCTCCTGTTGCCAGCGGCTATGCACCACACATAGACACCTAGCCAGACCCCAGAACACCTTAGGGGACCCTATCTGCGATTGGGAGGGGGAAGATGGGCTAGATTTGGAGGCGCTGCTGAGATAGCTGAGAGCAGCAGGACAGGTTTTCAGCGAAGCAGAGCTGAAAGATGTAGGTACACTTTCAGAGCAAGCGCTGCAGAAGGAAGGGCATTTTTGCAGACTAGGGGTAGTCAGGAGAGACCGTCCTCTCGCACAGTACACCCTAGGTGCCCTAAGAGGGTGATGTAAATTTGGATAAAGAGGCTATAGCTGTTCTAGTCGCCTTGAGGCAGATAGTGTAGGATTCCTGTGGGGGTAGCCTGTTAACTAGGCCAGGGACTTCAGCATAGTGTCTGCACTATGAGTGGCCAAAAGTAGGTTGACGCCCAGTAATTAGGAATGCCAAGTACACTAGCCAGTATCCAGAAAACACAGCTCAGAGTGCTTGTAATGATCCGTCAGCGAGTGTGGTGTACTAGGAGAGAGTTCTGCCTAGCCTGGGGTATGCCATGCGTTATATTAATTGGTTAGAGCACCATTAAGTGTAGTAAGTGTCTAGGAACGAGTTACACCATAGACACTGAGAGTAGCGCTATCGTGGGTTTAGAGGGCTCACTAAAGATGGCGGTGAGAGATACATGTGCTCTGCGGGGCATGGAGAAGGTTAAAATGGCGACAGCTGTGTCATTCACTGCAACGCGGGTTGCAGCCGACCCAAAATGGCGACTCCATCCAAGCCTAGATCGCGCACGTGCTGCGTGCAAGCAGGCTGTAAAAGAAATGTGGCTAGAGATGTGCAGGGGTTTGGTGGCAAACCCAGATCCCCAGCCAAAAGAAGGGAGTGGCGCAAAAGACGAAGCCACGTCACACAAAGAGAGAGAGTGTCCCTCCTCTTGTTTCCACCAGAGGGAGGGGGCATACCAAGAACCAATCCAAACAGTCCTCCCCAGCGGTAGGAGGGACAGGAAGTGAGGCTGAGGAACTTCACTTCTGCTTGACTGGAGAAGGAGCTAAGTGCGAAACCAGCAAGCTGAGCAAATCAACCCCCGCGCAAAAGATGGCTGACATAAGCATAACCACTTATCAGCTTCCAGGAGGCTTCCTGGTTGTGGAGGTTGATGGCTGAGAATATCTGCGGTGCCTCTGCATCCAATGCAGGTCACCCGGGCCGGCCCCAAGTACAATTGCACGGTTCCAACAGTGTGGCATGTTCTACCTATGGCCTATCGAGCCATGCCCTACAATAAAGACTCCGCGAGATGCCTCTCCAGCGACGCTGATCGAAGTGGAGGAGGCGGATGCGAAGGCTGCCCTGGTCCCATATATCACCCCTGAGGTAGGGACCCAGGCCCAGCCACCAAGAGATGTCCCGACGGAGGAGAGTGCGACCGCAGTGGGGGTACCGGAGCGGGTCCGTTTCGTACCCATACCCATTGGCAGTGCTGCAAGGACTCAAGGTGATTCCCCAGCGGAGGAGCCGTTGCAGTCCTCGTCGGATAAAAGAGACAGCCTGTCATCGGTGGTGATACGCCGGCCGGCGGACCACCCCAGCTGTAAAGAAGAAGTCCCACTAACCCCTGAGATGGAGCAGGCGAGTCCGGAGACCCCACTGACGGAGAGCGCTGGTGCGGCCTGAACCGCGTATAAGTCCCATGGCCGTGGCGACTCCCAGTGCGGTGGGGATGGGATCTGAGACGGCTCCGGAGGAACCAGAGAGCATCTCAAGACAGCAGAGCGGTAAGAGGACACCACCACCCCCTTATTCCCGCCAGGTGGAGGAACCTGTGGAGAGAGAAGGGCTTGAGGCCTACCTGCCCGTCCGCGACCCTGATGGTCCAGAAAATTAGGTCCAAGTGGGGACCATTGGATTCCACCTGAGGGAGAGTGTAGCCCTGGTAAGAAATGGGGCTATAGTTCTATCCTCCTCCTGTGTGTAAACTCTGCTAAGGGAAGATTTCCAGGAGTTGACATGGGTTTCCCCCGCTTATGACACTGGGTTGTGTGAGTGAAGGTAGGTCACGTGACCCTGTGTCCAATCAAGAGACGCAGGGGCGGTGCCTACTGGAGGTTACATAAAGCAGTGTCACTTCCTATTTAGTGCACAAGTGTGAAGTGTTACAGTGTGAGATAGTGTTAGGAAGCAGAGGAGTGATCAGCTCATGAGTAGAGCTGATCTAGCTATAGTTAGTGAGGTGTACCTCTCACCCTGCTTAGGGGGTGAGGGAAGAGCTAGCCCCACTCTGGATGCCCATAGGGTCCAGAGTGGAGGCAGGACCATCACAAGGGAGAACAGTTAGTGGACTGTGCATCACTGTACCTGTTGGCTGCTGCTGCTGCCCAAGAGAATAAGAGGCTGCTGCTTTTAAAGATAATCCTTGTGTGAGACTGGAATCTCTCATCCCTGTGGGGAAACTCTGTGGTAAGGATTCCACCCCGCATTCCTGGGGCTTACTATAGATGGAGGCGCTCCACCATTGAACCAGAACGAAGGCACCCACCCCAGTAACCTGTTCCTGTTATCCCCCATGTCATCACGGGAGACTCAGGCCCTCCTGTTGCCAGCAGGTATGCACCACACAGAGACACCTAGCCAGACCCCAGAACACCTTAGGGGACCCTATTTGCGATTGGGAGGGGGAAGATGGGCTTGATACCTTACACAATTTAGTATCATCAGCAAAGATGGAGATTTTGCTCTCGATGCCAACCTCAAGGTCATTAATAAACAAGTTAAAAAGCAGGGGTCCCAGTACCGATCACTGAGGTACTTCACTCACGACTTTAGCCAAACCTGAAAAAGTTCCATTTATGACAACCCTCTGTTGGCTGTCCTTCAACCAGTTTTCAATCCAGGTACATACATTATTACTGAGTCCAATTTGCTTTATTTTGTACACCAGAAGAGGAGGATTAGGCATAAAGCCAATAAACGCTGCACCACAAAATTGAAAGAGCGAAAAGGGTGATAATACAAAACTATTTATTAAGCCAAAAATAGGAAAGAGTTACACTGACATGTTTCGCTTAAACTGGGTTTATCATTTACATGACTTTGATAAAGCCAGTTTAGGCGAAACATGTCAGTGTAACTCTTTCCTATTGTTGCCATAATAAATCATTTTGTATTATCACCCTTTTCGCCCTTTCAATTTTGTGGTGCAGCGTTTTTTGGCTTTATGCCTAATCCTCCTCAATTGGTCATTGCTCTCCAACGCTTTGCACATAGACAACTAACAAGTGTGGCAGGACGGCCTCGCGGCGGGGTCAGTAAGACGCTAGACACGATGGGAAACTTTAAACTGTAGTGGTTTATTAGCCACAACCAAAATAAAGTACCGGTGCACTGTCCCTTTAAGAAACTACTTTCTAGAAAATAAAGCCTATTCCCGTTGGGGAAACTAACTCACTTCTTGAGCCCTTACTAACAGGGCAGCCAGCTAATCTGGTTATGCTCAAAACATGTGCTCTACAAAGTATAACAAATAAGTATCATAATAAAGTCTTATCTGTAATGCAGCTCAAATAGCAAACAGGAACACCGGTTCCGGGGAGCAGGCTGTGTCCAGCTCGCAGCAATCTTTATTCTGGGTTGGGGTCCCAGCTGGTCCCAGCAGCAAAGCTCCTCGCAGGACTTGGGCACCAGAGCAACAGCTAGGGCTTCCTAGCCGGGAGAAGTCTCTCCAGCCTCCTGCGGAAAAACAATCTCACCTTGTGTGAGCAACTTCCTGCATTTTAAAGCACTTGTTTCACTGATGAGTTCAGCCCCTGTTTAATCATTCTTCAGCTGTGCTTTCTCTCTCTGAGGAGATTAACGCTCTGTGTACTGGCTGCAGCGTCTCTCCATTCACTGTTCCAGCCTACTGAGTCAGTGACTCTGTCACACAAGCAAAAAGGATCTTTACCCTGCAAGTATGTATGTATGTATGTCTTTATTTGTATAGCGCCATTAATGTACATAGTGCTTCACAGCAGTAATAGTTACAATCATATAAATAATAAGATATAAATAACACATAGGGAAGAAGTGCTCAGACATAAAAGTAACATTTAGGAATAGAATCCCTGCTCCGAAGAGTTTACAATCTAATTGGTTGGTAGGAAGAACGTACAGAGACAGTAGGAAGGCGTTCTGGTAAGTGCATCTGCAGGGGGCCAAGGTTAATGTGTGAGGTGTTAATTAATCTAGCGAGCTACTCATATGCTTCATTAAGCACGTGTGTTTTAAGGTGGGTTTAAAAGGTGGATAGAGAGGGTGCTAGTCGGATATTGAGGGGAAGGGCATTCCAGAGGTGTGGGGCAGTCAGTGAGAAGGGTTTAAGGTGGGAGAGGGATTTAGATACAAAAGGGGTAGAGAGAAGACATCCTTGAGCAGAACGCAAGAGCCAGGATGGTGTATAGCGAGAAATTAGGGCTGAGATGTAAGGAGGTACAGAAGAGTTTAAAGCTTAAAAAGTGAGTAGGAGAATTGAGTGTGTGATAGGGGATTTGATAGGAAGTCAGGAGAGGGATTTCAGCAGGGGAGACGCTGAGACAGATTTAGGAAAGACCAGAGTGATTCTGGCAGCAGCGTTAAGGATAGATTGTAGGGGAGACAGGTGGGAGGCAGGAAGGCCGGACAGCAGGACGTTACAGTAATCAAGACGGGAGAATGAGGGCCTGAGTCAAAGTTTTAGCAGTCGAGCAGCAGAGGAACGGGCGTATCTTTGTAATATTGTGGAGGAAAAAGTGACAGGTTTTAGAAACGTTTTGAATGTGAGAAAAGAATGTGAGACAGGACTCAAGTGTGACCCCTAGGCAGTGTGCTTGGGCTACTGGGTGAATGATGGTACATCCAACAGTAATGTAGAAGTAGGGAATAGGGCCAGGTTTGGGAGGAAGTATGAGGAGCTCTGTTTTTGTCATGTTTAGTTTTAGTCGGCGGAGGGCCATGCAGGATGATATAGCCGACAGACATTCAGAAACTTTAGTCTGTACCGCAGGTGTAAGGTCAGGGGTAGAAAAGTACATTTGTGTTTCGTCAGTATAGAGGTGATATTTGAAGCCAAGAGAAGTGATTAGGTCACTTAGAGAGAGTGTGTAAAGAGAAAAGATGTCCCAGGACAGAGCCCTGGGGTACCTCCAAAGAGAGATCGAAAGAGGAGGAGGAGGTGTTTGCAAGTGTTGAAACTCGTGTTGTTCTGGTTCTCACTAAGGAGTGACAAATCATTATTCATCTATTTGTATCACTCCATTTATTGCTGGACTTTTGTATGGTACTAGAGGTTTATTTTTATGCGTTTGGATAAATATATGGTCCTGGAACCGCAGTTCAATGCTAAATCTTCTATGAGTACACTCTAATGATTATTATTGTCAAGGCTTGCAAAAGGTTTTTCCTACAGTATGCTACATTGCATTATAGAAAGAATACTGAATCTTATCCACACCAGTGGTTCTTTTCTTTTATAGTGAATCCCATATTTTTTCGAGCCCAAGTTATTCCTATCTTAGGGAACACTATTGCTTATTTTGTACACCAAACTCTTGTTTGGAACCGTATCAAAAGCCTTTGCAAAATCTAAGTAGACCCCATCAACTGCATTACCCTGGTCTAAATTCCTACTTACCTCCTCAAAGAAACAAATAAGGTTAGTTTGGCAAGATCTATCCTTCATAAATCCATGCTGACTATTACTAATGATTTTGTTTTCCATTAGGTATTCCTGAATATCATCCCGCATTAAACCTTTAAGTAGTTTCCCCAGGTCGCTAATTCCCTGGTTGTGATCTACAGTAGCTCCCTTTTAAAATATAGGCACCACATCTGCGTTACGCCAATCTTGTGGTACTGAGCCTGTGGAAATGGAGTCCTTGAATATTAAATGTAATGGTTTGGCTATTACTGAACTTAACTCCTTAGAACTCTTGGATGTATGCCAATGGGGTCAGGTGCCTTATTTACTTTAATTATTTCAAGCCGCCTATGAACTTCTTCAGTTAACCAATTGTTAAGGTTGTGGCTTCCTCCTGCAGCACTACTATTGAAATTGATTCTTCCCTGGTAAACACAGAGCCAAAGAATTTGTTTAATACCTCTGCTTTTTCCTTGTCTCCAATAATCTGCCTGCCCATCTCACACTGAAAGGGTCCTATATTTGATTTTTTTTGTTTTTGTTATTAAGGTACTTAAATAATATTTTAGGGTTGATCTTACTTTCTATTGCAATTCTTTTTTCGTTATCCATTTTTGCTAATTTGATTGCCCATTTGCAATTTTTGTTACATTCCTTATAATTCTGATATGATGCCTCCATCCCTTCTGACTTCAAGAATCTTAACGCCTGCCTCTTCTTTAATTAGGTTTATCTCTTTATGTTCCTGTGCCCTGTCTCTGTACCTGCCATAGACCCTGTGCCCTGTGGATTCCCTGTTGCTGACCTCTGCCCGGGACAGACTGTAATACCTTGCCACCTGCCTCTGACCTCTACCTGTGACCCGACTATGATTCCTTGCCACCTGCCCTGGTTCCCTGCCTGTGATCCCGACTATGCTTTCGCATACTCCCTGCTGTTCCGGCTACTGAGGTCCATCCCTGACCTGGAGTACTGACTACTGGACATAGCTGTATAATCTGGAGGGATTTGGGCCTATATAAGAGCCTGGGCCTGCATCCATTTTGGAGGGAAACCAGAAAATTGCTTCATTAGCACGTTTATAAACTAGATGAGGAGGTAGTGAAATGAGTCACAATAAATCCAGGTGCCTCCTATTGAAAGGGGTAGCGGTTGGGCATGACCATGACTGTATGGTAGGAAACATTTTCACAGTTTCCGTATACAACTTAAACAAAAAAAGGATCAATAATACAGAACATGGGAGAAATAGAATGGATTAAGAAAAGTAATAAAAGTGTTAGGGCTGTGTGTACAAGTGCTCAAAGTTTGAGAAATAATATTGTAAACCTAACTGTAATAGGGTGATTTGGACATTGTGGCTATTAACCAGTAATGGTGCAATGAAAAATAGGACTGGGGTATAGTTATATCAGGTTACGCTCTATTTAGAAGGGACAGAGTAGGAAGGACTGTGTGAGGATCGGGCTTAGTTCATGCCTCAGTGAAGTGTCTTGTGACCCTCCCGGTGACGCACCTTGCTCTGACAAGATCGTGCGCAGGCCCTGTCCATGGGTTGTCAGGTGCAGGATCCAAACACAAGTTAGCACTCACAGCACTCACAGCAGAACAGATGATTTATATAGGACACCTGCAGTGCTAACTACTCCCTGTGATGATCAAGTAGTATGATAGTGATTATCGTATTCAGCTGTGCTCTAGTCTTGGATTGGCTCTACAATCAAAAGTCAATCCTCTTCTGCTGCTGTGTACCTCTCATCCAATTGGTTCACCAACCTTTATATGCTCAGCGATCCCTGCTCCAAATCGGCTGAACATAGTAGTCTCTACCTAGTGACGAAGTGCTGTCCACAAGCTTCTGCTTGCCGTACCCTGCCTTGCTTGTCTTGCGCTATCTTATCTTGGATTCCAGTTACCTTGACCACAGACCCCTACCCTACTTCCCGGACCTCTGCAAGCGTCGACCTCAGCTTGGATATCTACCACTCTACCTTCTACTACCCTCGACCTCGGCTAAGTGACCTCAACTACCCTCCAGTCTCCTACCCTCAACCCCGGCGAGTATATCTACTACCTTACTTCTCCAAACCCTAACCCTGCTACACGACGACGAACCTGCACACAGGACGTGGCCTCTCGGCTTCAGGTCGGTGTTTACAAATCCCCACCTCGGCCTCGCATCACACTGCTGAAGCGCGCTCCTACTGCTAGAGTGTGCTCCGCGCTCCTTCCCTACAATCTTCCTCTGACGGGAGAGCAGGCTCGGGTGGGGGGGGGGGGAAGGGTCGCAGGCCGCACAGGGATATGATTGATGCTTTCAGATACATCAAGGGTTTCAACAAGGTACAGTAGGGAAGCATATTTCAGAGAAACATGGCAAGAACAAATTGTGATGCTTTGAAACTAGAGGGTTGGAGGCACAGGGTGGTTGTTAGGAAACACTTCTTCATGGAAATTGTAGCAGATTTGTGTAATATATTTCCAACAGAGATGGCTAATATAGTAAGGGAATTAAAAAATGCTTGTGATAGACATAAGGCTTTGGAAAAATATATTTTAAAAAAACCAAAGGATAGGGGCTGAGGTTACACAGCCGATACGACAATGGGAAGAGTGGGTAGCCCAAGTGATCCTCTATGCCATCACAGGAGAAACGTAGGATAATAATCCCACAACCAGTGCTCGAGAGCTAGTTCAGCATAGTAGAATATAAAGACCTTAGTAGTAAAGGTCTATGATCTGTATGAACCAGACAGGTGAAGGCACGTCATAAAGATTGGTCTATGAGCAAAGCAGACTATTATGCAGGCTAGGGGGAGGGGTAAAACTAGGGTATAGGAAGGAATAGCCACCGTCCTAACAAGGAGCAACCCGGCTTACTCCAAACATAACCCCCAGCCCACTACCCCCACAAAAGTACGTCACGCTGAGACCAGTGTGCTCATTTGCATAAAGAAGCATAAAACGTCCGTATTCCGTCTGCAAAGGGGGCGTGCTTCCAGCTGAATCATTCGTAGAAGAAACTCCAAGGAATAGAAAAAAGGGCTTATTTAATTAAAAACAACTTTACATAGCCAAACACACTCTGACACGTTTAATCCCGTTCGGGATGTAAAGGTGTTCGTTTTTCATTAAATAAGTCCTTTTTTCTATTAGCTGGGTTGGGCTACTTTTTTGCTGTGCACCGCTTTTTGCCTTGGAGTTTCTTATATGCCATCAGTTTCTATGTTTCCATGAATGGGATGAGTTGCTGTATGGATTACAAAGGTCTGGTCTGAATTCAACCTTGGCTGATCAAATGCAGTTTCATTGACTTTGTTACGACTGCAGATATTTTTTTCTTATAATTACATTGCCAAGTTCAGGAAATGGCTTAAAATGTTGTTGTGGAAAGGGGAATTTGGGTGGGCCCTAATTAGGATGTTCTATTGTCTGTGCTGTCGTTTCCTTGTTATTTATATGATTGTTTTATTGTTTGTTTTTGGTCAGTTTCTATTCCGCGTCCTGGGGTGTCTGGATGCAAAGCGCTTTAAAGATGTAACAAATAAATAAATACCATTAATCGTTGTGACGCAAATATTGTGCCATGCATTTGGAGACGCAATAGTAGAGGTCTTATTCACTTTTTTTTTTTTTTTAGCATATTTATATTATTTCAGGCTTCACAATATTGTGCTTTTATAGGCTACATCTACTTTGTCTTTTCTGCTTATCTATACATTTGTGTTAGCTTACACAATAACCCTATAATATCACCAATGTGCACTTTTATCTAGTGTGATTTTTAAGCAACTAGAACCTATATCAACAGCAAAGATCTGAGATCAGTGCTAGCATAACAATGTCACATGCAGGTATTTAGTTAAGGCCCAGCACCTTTAAAGATCCTAGTCACTAATCGACAAAGAAAAACAATGGAAATTTCGAATTCAGAAATGGTGATAAATGTCATACTTTACTAAAGATTTGTTTTAAGAATGTGCAAGAAAAATTGAGCTTTAATCTACATTGTTTTAGAGGCAAAAATATAATTTTAGCACTTCTACACAAGTTTTGCCCCATATTTGACCTGATAAAAGACCTCTAGAACAAACAAAATTGAGCTACAGCATGTTTCAAACCAAGATGCAGAAAATAATAATATTAATATTGGTATTGAAATAACACATTGATTGTATATTTCACAGTTGGCACAATTCAGTTCCTATCTCATTGGCAAGCATGGGATTAGAAATGATGAAAAGTAACTCAAACATAAGCCGCTTTTAACGATTCAGCTAATGATGGTTGAAGGATAGCAGTAGATAATAATACAGATATCATGGTGTGCAAGCTCTGTCTCTGATGATTGATAATATTATTACTACTATATATCAGTACCAACAGTATTACCTGCTATTATCAGACAGTTTATCACAAGACCAGTAGCTTCCAATTCAGCACCAGAACAACATTAAAACAGTGTGATCGTGAGTTCTATGTACTGTGTACTATTTATATTCTACAAAAGGGTAAAGAATGTCATATTCATTTCAGATACCACTCTTTTGTCAGTAATTTAATAACCAAGAAAATGATTAATGATGGACCACTGTATAATAATTTTATTATTTGCTACCTTATAAAGTAAAACAATGAAAAGTTCGGAAATATCTCAATGTTATGGAGATAATTCCATTTTAATAACTTTATTTTTGACACTATACATCACATAATCTATTGATGATCATAGGAAAGAGCACATAGTTGTTGTAAAGTAAGTGTTATAGTGTAAGATTTTACTATATCTTAGTTATATTCTGTCTCTGAGATTAGATACAGTATAATAACGGTCATTTGTAGATTCTGAGCTCCCTCTAGTATCAGATATTAAGCATTACAGCCCAAGCTAAAACTTTCTATAGAAAACATTTCGGCTGTACCACACGTGTGCATTCATCCGACTGGTGTAGGACGCAATCTAGATAAAAGCTCCAATAAGACTAGAAGAACCCATGGCCTAAACTGTGTTCTCATTGGGGAGGTGATGAAATTAATGTGTGGTATTATGAATACAGTACATATCTTTCAGCACCGAGACCCCCCCCCCCCCCCAGTTCCAGAGATACATAAGGTTTACCAGATTTAAATCTCACTCAGGAGAAACAAAATATTTCACATTTTGGGTTAATATGAAGCTGTGACTTCCTATAGGATGGCCATCTAAATCCCCTTTAAAAAACAGGAAGTAATACAGTTAACTTAATCAGTAAGTATCTCGGATACTGTTTGTTCCTCTGAGCTGACAATAGTAGGTTCAGCTCTAGAGAACACTCAGCGTCACTCCTGTAAAAAAAAAAACCTGACGATTGGTTAGGGTGAATTACTATTTTAAGAATTCCTACCTGTAAACTAACCTCACTTATTAAAATTACACTCCCACCACAAACTTCTACCACCTCGGTTTTCTGTTATCTGTTGCATGGGAGAGAAAAAAAGTCAGTGTATAAAAGACAAACAGTTTGGTCGTCATCTCTCTGAATCCTCGCTGGCTCTGTAGATCACAGATCAAGTGCATTTTATATTGTTTAACACTGTCACTGCTGGAGAACCCACCAGCACGACACTGCATCACTTAAAGCTGCAGTTCAGTCAATATCCTGCATGTGTGTTTTTTTTAATAAATCAGTTCTGTAGTAAGAAAAAATACTTTTAGCATTTTCTGTTTTTAAAAAAACAACTTTGAAAGACCAATTTTCTTGTATTCTATTTTAACAGCCATTTGCTAAGGCACTGCCCCTTCATGTCCTGTCACAAGCCCTGGCATACCCTTTTGTGAGCCCTGCCCTCCCTCTAGCACATGTCAGTGCAGGAGTGCTCATGAATATTCATGAGCTTCCACTGACAGACAAGCAGAATATAAACAGATCCCTTCACTAATTATGTCACCAAATTTCGACCTATCAATACATGGAGAACGAATTGACTGCCAGCTATACAGTTCTTTAGGTAATTAGAGATTGCACACATAAAACTTTTGAAGTTAAAAAATAAATAAAAAAAATAAAAAAAAGACTGAACTGCAGCTTTAAAGCTATTGCTTTCAACTTTTTTTTTTTTTTAGGAACCCTATAATTATATTGTGAACTTCTGGGGAACCCCAACCCTCTCTCCCTCCCTCTGTCTCTCACTCCCCCTCTTGCATTTCCCCTCTCTCACTTACACCCCTCCTCTCTCTGCCCCATTTCACTCTCCTGCTCTTACACTTCCCTCAGTCCTCCACCACTCCCCATTCCTCTTGCTCACTCTCCCCCATCCTCTCACTCAATTCCTCCTGCTCTCACTCAATATCAATCACCCTCTGTCTCAAATACCACCCCCACACACACACACACCTCCCCACACACACACACCCCTCCCCCACAATCTTACCTTGGAGCGGTGCTGCGCAGGTCCCACGGACGCAAGTTGGACCCAGGTGAAGGTCGCAGCTGGGGAGCCACCAGGCCCTGGACAGTTGTCCCAGCTCTCCTCCCTTGTTGGTCACAGAACCCTTTAGGGATGCCCGTGGATTCAAAATGTACTGTACCTGCCAACTAAAGAAAGGGCTACAGTGCAGACCTGACAGCTCTAATTAATTTACAATGAGTACTTACAGTAAATTATATACTTGAATGGAGTTTAACTGGTAAAAATGACTAATAAAACCCACCAGATCTCACAGATTTTGACCTATAATAGTGTATTAACAATCTAGTCTTGGTTATGTATTCTGATTTACTGGTCTGTTAGCTATTAAAGTAAGATCTGACTAGAGATATGCAAATTACTCAGAGCCTGGTTCCTAACATTTTTTGTGCCTCTTTCCTGATTTTTTAAAAGATTTTCACATATTTGAGAAAAGTGTTTGCATACACTAATATTTTGCCAAATCTGTAACATTCACACTGTTTTACCCAGGGCTAGATCCACTATGCTCCTTTAAGTTAGGGTTTAATTATGTGGCATTACCTAACAGGAACGCACGTTATTTTCCAAAAGTTAAGTGCATATCCACTAAGTTAATTATATGCTAAAACAATGGCAGTCCTATATCCTATTAGCATTGACTTAACGGCACGTTATTGGTGCATACCATTTTGTTATTTACATGACATTATACCTGTCTTTGCGTTACTCCTACAAAGTTAAGAAATAGAGTAAAGGAGAGGGAAATAACGCCAGGAAATAATACTATGTTAGTGTGAGAATTCGCACTGCAGCCAAGGTGGCTGTTAACAGGAAGTGACCTAACACCTTCACTACCAAACCAGAAAGTGAGCCTCTTTGTGACTCTATTGTCAGCACCTGCTTCAGGGCTTTAAGTAGCAGGTAGTTGCTCTCAGCCAGTGCCCATGCAAAGTATTATTATACTGCGTGTGCTTCCTTTTCCTGTGTTTTCTCCTATACTTGTGTAACCCCTTTCCCCCTCCCCTCCCCCCAATCGCAGATAGGGACCATGTGGGGAAATCAACACTTGTGTTACCGGGTGTAGTGCATCACCTGATAGGCTCACAGAAGGCCTGAACCTCCGCCACTGGGAGCCTGGGGTTACCTGATCTGTCGTCGAACACAGCGCCTCCACCTGTAAGGGTTCCCACCTGAGTGGGATGGTTCTCTTACAGGAACCACAATAATAAAACACGCACAGTGTATGCTAATAACTGATTACTATTGTAACTACTAATAATAACTCCGGTACCTGTACCACACAGAATAATGCGTATACACACACACATGGACGTGCACCAGATGCACACATCAACATAGGTATTCCCCAAAGTACCTTATGTCCAAACCCCACCCACGTGTGTTGGAGATAGCACTATCGCTGGACATGTTGGTGCACTCTTTATAGATACCTGCCCGGGCTCCAGCCACGGGTGCCGCTATACACTGAAGTGGATCCGCATGATCCGATGTGATGTCCTCCTACGCGTGGGATGACTTCCAGCGTGGATAATATCACCGCAGCTCCGCACCGTCTGTACTTTGACGGGGATTCGTCTGCAACCGGCCGGCCGCAGTCACTGCTTGGCGGGGCCTCCGAGAAGATAATCTCTATATAACTCTGGGGGGTCTGAGCCCAGACCCAGTAATCAGGCTGCGCACTACTGAGTGGCTTCTAACTTAACCAAATAGCTAAAGGGGCAGAACTCCTCAAGTAGGGCCTGTCCCTGAAGCAACCACAAACTGGGGCAATGGTAACTTATCTGGGGCCTCTGGGGGTAACTAGGCACAGTGCCAGTGGCTACTGCTCCCTGCACACACACCCTAACTCACCCAGCTCCCAGCTCCAACTGACACTTTTTAAAAACTGTCTAAACTGTCATCTCTCACAGCTTCACTGGTTGCCTAGCAACATGTAACTGCAGCCTCTCTTAACTGTCCCTATTAAAAACTGCCAGCGCAGGCTCCCTTGCACTGAAAAGGCCTTAATTGCAAATGCAGCCGCCCTATTGACTAAGCCGCAGCATGTGACAATCCCCTGAGGGATACCGGGGCTATACTTGCTATTGATCTTGTTGTGACCTCGGAACTGTGACCTGACTATCTCTGCCTTGAACTCTGCCTGCCTCTACCCCGGAACCGTACTCGGCCATTCTTCCATGCCGGTTGCCTTGACCCTGGAACTGGATCCGGCCATCCCTGCCTGCCTCGACCCTGGAACCAGACGTGACCATTCTTGCCTGCCACCTACCTCGAACCGGATATCACTACTCGTGCCTTTCTAGGACTCTGATTCCAGGCCAAGGTCGGCATACTGTATCACTCCCTATCTCTGCCCTGTGGGTTCGTATCCTAACTTGCAGACAGAACATTAAAGTTAATTAAAACATAACTGTGGTACTACAATAATAAAGACCCTATAAAAGCTCAGTTTCAGGGTCTGGATGTTCTAAACGGAGATTACAGTGTTATCAATATTTCTGATAAAATTATTACACCTATGCAACTTACGCTCCTCAAAAAAGGTCTTAAATTTGCACCACAAAACAAGTTCCAACTCTTTCATACAATTATACAGATGCAGCGGCTGTTATTCAAACATGTCACGCATTGTATACCTCGGAATACCCATGTCATGGCGCGTGATTTCTTCCAAACTTACCGCCTTAAGACGCGTTTGCAGAAAATGGCATTTTAGTGTTCTGGTTTTTAAACACCTGCAAATTGACACAGTAGCACAGTACTGTACACATTACAATTCATTCATTTCTGCCATGGATACTCAAAGAATTGCACCCAAAGAAATCAGAATCCATGAAATTCAAACAAATCAACTGCGGTAAACACAGGTGTGCCTGGTGTGATTGGCGGTATGAATGCCACGTGGAATAGAGCAGAGCACACGAAAACGGCTCTGTGATATGTTCGAATAACGGCCGCTGCATCTGTAGATCTTCAAAAATTCATAAGAAAACTTTCACCAATATTTTTTTTTGCTAATAAAAATAACTGCGATACAGTATCAGAATGCGATCTACCCTCAACTATTTCCAATATCGATGAGGACCTCGGTGGTACCAATATCATGGAGGATTGTAACAACTTACAGACGTTCAAGGAACTTTGCACTTTACAGGACATGGAACAACTTTTCGAAGAACAAATTTAAAAAATTGAATCCCCTGATCACATATCTTCTTCTTTCTTTGGACACAAGAAATAAGCCTTTAAGAAGAAATCAGTATTTTGCCCAAATCTGTTGACATTTGAAAGATTAGTTGACTTAAATATCTTGTCAAAAGGGTTTCTCTTTGTCCCCATGTTAACATTTTGGCAAAAATGGAATGGCAGGAGGCAATGATGCTAAAAAAAAGATAATTCTATCATCATAAAAAATGCAGACAAAACAGGAGCAATAATTGTACAATAATCTGCTGACTATCATAATGAAGCCCTCCGTCAGCTACTGTATGAGATGTCCAGTCCTATTCCAAATTGATGGGGAATCCTACCATGGGGTTTGTGTTAGAATTAAGGGAATTATTGGATATGGGAAGATTGTTTCATGTACTTAAGGATGGAGAATATGAATATTTAGTAAATTGGAAGAATCCAGTCGTGCCCATCTTTCACCATCTCCCAAAGATCCAAAAATCACTTGTGTGCCCCCCTCGACAACCAATTGTCTCTAGTATTGGATCTTTGGGAGATGGTTTATCATGGTATATTGATGTATATCTCCAGCCTCTAGTGCAGTCTCTTCCTTCTTTTCTAAGGGATAATGGTGATCTGCTTGGATCTATCACCAAAATGATATGGTCTAAACAATATCTATGGGTAACTATGGCTGTTACCTCTTTATATACAATCATAGATCATGTTCATGGAGTGACTGCTGTCAGACATTTTCTTCAACAATCTGACCTTTCTCTTACACAATGCACTTTTATTTTAGATTCCATAACATTTTTATTAAACGCATAATTATTTTTTATTTGATTCACAGTTTTATTTACAGACACATGGGTACATCTTTTGCTACATCTTATGCAAATGTATTTATGGGTTTTTGGGAACACGCTCATATTTTTGGTGACACAAATCTCTATAGGAATAATATCGTCTATTTTAAGCGTTATATACACAACCTTATTATTATTTGGGAAGGAGATCAGAGCACTTTGCACCAATTTATAGACACACTTAATAATAATATATTTAATATAAGATTCACATTTGGATATCACCAACATCAATTTCATTATTTAGATTTACTACTATATGTCTATATAAAAGGTGAGATTCAGACTGATATATATTGTAAAAAAAACTCTAGGAACACTTTTCTTAGAGCTGACCACATACCGAAGGGCCAGTCCAGTCCTGGCAAGTTCCAGTTGAAGAGGCTTATTCTGATGAAGAAACCTTTACTTTACAGTCCAGGGAACTGGCCATGAGATTTAAAAATGTAAATGAAGCCTATAATAAGGCCTATAATAATGCCTATTGGACAGACCGAGCAGATCTAATGTTCCCAAAAAACAAAGAAACATGACACAGATGCCCCATGGTGGGAATCGCAAAGGACAGGAAGACACACAACATAGTAGACAAGCTCAACAAATGAAAACCATTATTTCAAAACATTGGAATATTTTGAATTTGGATAAAGATCTTAGACCTTTCACACATACAGGTCCTAAATTTGTGTATAAAAAGCAAACTCTCTAGCGACTTATTTATCACCAAGTTATTTTCAGTCTCAGTCTTGCGAATTCAATTGGTTCGGACATTTAAGAGGGTTCTTTAAATGTGGACATTGTAAGATATGTACCTATGCTAAGTGCATTCAAACTCTCAATGATAAAAGGATGGAGACAGGTTACAAACGAAAAACATTTATAAATTGCAACAACAATTATGTAGTGTATTATTTGAAATGTGGTTTTGATAAAAGATTTGAGGGGAGAACGATAAGACTCCTTAAACAAAGAATAATGGAACATGTCCACTCCATTAAAAAAGGAGATATTACACATCCAGTATCCAGACACTTCACCCAATGCCCTAAAGGAGGACTGAGCAACTTCAGTGTCTCAGTTGTAGAACTTGTCCAAATGCCTATCTGGGGGAGGGAGGGAACAGAGAGAACCAATATGTGTGGTGAGGGAGGGGACAGACTGAATTTGCTAAATAAACGAAAGATATGGATCTTTAAGCTGGAGTCTCGGATACCATCTGGTACTGAAGCATCCAAAGTGTAACACCAACAAATGTCAAACAACAAATTAATGACATAGAAGAGAACCAAGCAATGGAAAAAAAGAAAATATTAAAAATAATATAGTGTTGTAAAGGTATTATATTTAGACTTGAAAATGTTGTATTAAGTTAGTAGGACTCGCAAACATCTCCGCGGATGAGGAAGTGAGCAGCAGCCTCATGAAATGCACAGGGAGATGCAGCTCTGGGGTGTGTTGGAGAGACAGGGTTAGGGCTGGGAAGTCCTGAGCTGGTGAAAGAGCAAAGAGGGCATACCCATAAATAGCGTTACCGGGAGCAATATGAGGGAGACTCCAGGACATCCAGGAGTACTACTCAGACTGCATACTCTTAAAGCTGTTAAGTTATATTGCCCATTAAGTCATACAGGTGATAAATTACCTAATGGATCATTTTTAATACCAGAGCAATCATGAAAGCATCAGTAGTCCTAATATAAAGGCACTACAATTGCCCCATTTATAGAATCTCTGTCTTTTTTTTTAAGGAACATTTTGCCTTTCAGATAAGTACAGTAGTGGCTATGTACAAGCAAATTGCAGAGTGTGACAAATGCCTTACTTACTTTGCTCTGCTGTCTGACCGGGCTCTTTATGACACAGGGCTCTATGCAGTAAGCGCCGAAAAAGTCCTCTCGCCAAGTGTTCCTTATCGGCATGATTCTGCCGATTTTCCCTTGCCGTATGCAATAAGTGCCGAATCTCCGAATCAAGCCGAAAACATTTGTTCCCACTCTGCCGATGATTTGCCGATCACACACAGGTGTATCAGCGTGCATGGCGGGGTGGTGTTATGTTCGCCAATGAAACTTCTTGCTGAATCTGCCGAAGCAAGCATGTTTTTGATTGAGCGGTCCATTTAAAGGCAGCGTGTATTTTTATTCATTCTCTGTGCTGTTGGGAGAAAGAGAGAGAGAGACACACACAGAGCTGGGCGATTTACATATTTCATATTGACAGAGAGAGTTGTTGTGTATTGTGAGAGGTTTGTCCTGTGTTATTTTGTTAACATCTTTGTCTTGTTTTCAGTTTGTAAGTGTTCAGTGCGATTGTGTTTAAATTTCTTTTCTGTTCTTTGTGAGTGCAATAGGTATGGCCGAAAGGCGTGGGAAGAGTGATGCTGGTGTGAGTGGTACTGGTAGTCGTGTGAGTACGCGTCTGAGTGAACGTAGGATTCAGGGGAGTGCTGTTGCTGCGAGTGGTGTTGCTGGGAGTGCGAGTGGTGTTGCTGTGAGTGCGAGTGCTGCTGGTGGCTCTGTTGCTGGGGCTGCTGGGGTGTCTGTTGCTGGTGGGGTGTCTGTTGCTGGTGGGGTGTCTGTTGCTGGTGCTGGTGGGGTGTCTGTTGCTGATGCTGCTGGGGTGTCTGGTGGTGGTGGTGCGGCTGGGGTGTCTGGTGGTGGGGTGGTTGGTGGTGGGCCGCTTTTGGAGTCTCTTCCATTGGAAGGAGAGTCCAGTCAGCAGCAGCCAAGCTCTGGGGCTGCACGTGGTCGGAGGAAACGTGTGGAGCGGCCACGTAATCCTCGTTTCAATGAAGAGGAAAACAGAGTTCTTGTCACAGGGATTTTGGAGCACTATGACTCTCTGTATGGGCATTTACTAGGTAAGTCTATCTTTGCATTGATTGTTCAAAGACATGTTATCCTAGGTCATGTGAGATGTCTTAATATCAAGCTATTATTCTCTAATATCTATCAATTAAAGTTAATTGTTACACACATAATCCTTCATGCTTTATAACGACCATAACAATCAGTCTAAAAAGTTTGCCAAAGTTCATACAATATTCATGAAAGCTTCCTTAGATTTGTATGTTTCCACGTAAATGCTCATGTGGTACACATATTACACCTAAACCAGCATGTGTGGTATCTCTTGGAACAGGTAGCAGTTTAGGAAACTGCTCGTTTTTCTAATAATAATTAACGTCATATATTTTGTATGTATTTCAAGGGCGGACAAGTTCAGCATCAAAAAAAGAAATGTGGGATCAAATAACATTGGCTGTGTCTGCGTGTGGGAATCATGTCAGGGACCGGGCGAATTGTCGTAAGAGATTCGATGATATCAGGGCTAACTTAAAGAAAAAAATCCAAGCACAATGGATGCATGCTTCTGCCACTGGAGGTGGGCCGCCAGCACAAGCACTAATGTTAACTCCATTGGAGGAGCAGATGCGGGAAAAATTTCTTCCTGTCGTCGTGGAGGGTTTGGCAGGGGACAAAGATATCGGAATTTATTCGGCTCAATTTCCACCAGGTGACAAATGTTACTGTACTACGCGTGTCGTATGTTACAGTTCTTATCTATATTTCCGCTGAAACTTATAGTTTTTCCCAATATAAGCATACCTACATATATATCTGTATATATGTCTCTCTCTCTATATATATATATCTATCTGTCTATCTATATATATACATATATATAGTCAATGAAAAAATAGTTCGCACTCACGGTTTCTCAAATGAAGGCAGATGCTCATCCCATATAGAAACATGTACAGGGTAACCAGGGAAATCCAGGTAACAAAGAGACAGCACACCGCAGTAAATGAAAAAATAGTTTGCACTCACGGTTTCTCAAATGAAGGCAGATGCTCATCCCATATAGAAACATGTACAGGGTAACCAGGGAAATCCAGGTAACAAAGAGACAGCACACCGCAATAACGAAGTAAATGAAGTGTATTAACAACACAGGGCAGCCAATGTTTCGGTCCTCAGAGTGGGACCTTCCTCAGGGCGTGCAACCAGTGACTAATCCAGACCCCTTAATATACCGCCACCAGTGACTAAAAACACACCTGCACCAAATGAAAAACAATTAATGAAATTAACTACAACTGTGTGAGCACCGCCTACTCAGGCCAGCAGACCAATGAAAGGCAAATGCAGATACTGACAGCCAGACAGTCCAATGCGAGCAGCTCTGCATGTAGGCATCATGTGTATGCAAATGTCAATAGTTGAGCGGCTCGATATCCTAGTTGCCAAACCACAGAGCTGGTAAGGCAAAGGTGCTGCTCAGCAAGTAAAACACTGTAACCCCTTAAGCTACTAGCAGGACATAACACACAGAAGAGCTAAATGAGAGAGAGACAGCAATGTCCAACTCTGGAGGTTAACCCCCCAAAAAATGGCCCGAATATAATATAAAAGAAACCTATAGTATTAATAGGTTAACAATACATTATGGGGTTACCATAAAAAGAAGGTTGGACATGGCAGTCCCACACACAAATAGACATGGGAACACCTTGAAAGTGCAATAAGTGAAAAACAGTGAAGGAAAAATGGGAAAAAACACAAGGGAGTTGTGACAGGGTAAATCAAGGCCACCAGTTATATGCCTGGAAAACCTATGTCTAGTCTGCAGTGCAGCACTGACTAGGTTAACTTCATCTGGGAACCTCAGGAAAATTAGTTGGATCCCAGCTGCCTAATCAAGGTGTGTTAAAACCCAGGCTATAGACACATGGATCTTGGCTGTTGATGAGAGAGGAGTAAGCTGCTAAAGTGATTCCTGAAAACAAGGTCTGAATAGCAAAGTAGTGAAACTGT